>OZ026549.1:3746718-3851718 GCA_964020155.1 Chondrilla cf. caribensis | reverse complement strand
GAACCACCATCGCAGGGTGTGCATGCATGTTAAGCTGTGCTGATATGTGCCACTTGGACCCTGGGGAGGCCATGGTGGTGACATAATGTATCATAACAATAATATGCAACACCACTACATGCAGTACGTAAAGTACAATATCATACATTACATTACAATAGCTCATACATGTACAAAGAACATAATAAAATAATAATACACATACACCTATGTATTAAAACTTCAGGGTCATAAGAGGACCAGGTACAAAGGTACACACGCACACACACACACACACACACACAACACACACACACACACACACACACACACACACACACACACACACACACACACACACACACACACACACACACACACACACACACACACACACACACACACACACACACAGGCTGTACACACCTCATTCAACTAAATTGCAACCTCCTGGTCATTTGAATGGCAGGACCTATGTCTCACGTGCATAGTTTATAAACACCGAACAATTGCCTATTCAATCCGTATGTACAAATGAAATTACAGCACCGCCACGTTGATATTATACTTATTATTTAGTATTATAATAATATTATTACTGTATAAGATATACTAATTAAACAAAAACAATTTAGAAATTCAAATATGGACCGTTCTAGGATTCTATTCGTGCTATTAACTTCTATGTTATTGATTGGTAGAAACTTTCAAACGTTGGTGACTATGGCAGCCTTGATCCATAGTTTTGCGACTTACCTCAAAACTTGATCGTCTACTTTTGCTTGTCGCGTCGTCTCAACTCGATTTCTGACTTCAAATGATGACAACTACTGGAGAAATCACCGCCACTCGTACACCAGGAGTAGCCCGTCTCGTTAACGGTGTAAGAAGAAGGATCACAAGCGTAACAGGATTCCTCGTCAGCAAGTTCAACACAGCAAGAAGAACCACTCGTCGCATATTCGGAAGAAGAAGTAACAGGATTTACCCTGTAACATCGCCGGTGCTTCCCCAGGAGAACACGTGGACAGCCGAAAGACAAAGTTCTTTTGATGATTGGAGTTTGGGGAGCCTCAGTTCATCGGACACAGAATCCTTGGTCTCGGTGACGGACATCAGCCTCGATGATTTCTCGCTCCTGAGCATCTTCGATCTTCCACCACTCGGATCAGCGAAGAGGAATGACGATGCCACCAGTACCAGCAGCTCAGACAGGTGGTCGTCTGACGAGGAGCTAGATGAGGACAGACCGAAGCGACTTTCACTTTGGATGTTCACCCCAGTAGCAGCTGCAGATCATGAATCCGATTATAACTCCAGTGAGGAATCATCATATTATTATGAAACAAGCGAAGAATCGGATACAGAGGATGAACTGGAGCAGTGTATGGTGTGAAGTTGTACAGTAATTTAGCACACACACACACACACACACACACACACACACACACACACACACACACACACACACACACACACACACACACACACAGACACACACACACAGACACACACACACACACACACACACACACACACACACACACACACACACACACAGACACACACACACAGACACACACATACAGACACACACACACACACACACACACACACACACACACACACACACACACACACACACACACACACACACACACAAACTCACACATGCGTACACACACGCGGGCACAAACATGCACGCACACATGCACATATGCATACACTCACACACACACACACACACACAAGTACACGCACACACACGCACACATGCACACACACACATACACACTACACACACAAGCACACTTGCACACGAATACAAACGCACACATACACATTCATTTGCACTCATCTGCATGCACACATACACATTCAGTAACATACACATTTACATATACAAATACACACATGCGCACAAGCACAAACCCATGCACACAAAGACGCACCAACAGTACAAGTGCACACATGCACACACACACACACACACACACACACTCGCATACACGAGTACACACACATGCACACACACACACACACACACACACACACACACACACACACACACACACACACACACACACACACACACACACACACACACACACACACACACACACACACACACACACACATACACGAGCACACACACATGCACATACACACACATACACACACACATACATGCACACACACACACACACATACACACACGCACGCACACACATACACACATGCACACGCACACACATACACACACATACACACACATGTACAGACAAACACACACACATGAACACACACACACACTTATAAATACACACACTTCTGCACTTGCACACACATACACATATACACACGCAACACCACACACACTTGTACACCACAACACACACACATACACAAGCACAAACACATGCAATTACCATGTCTGTACATGTACACATATGAAAACATGTTACACACACATACACATTCATTTGCACCCATCTGTATACACACCTACACATCCAGCCACGCACACACATGCATGTGATATATACACATATACATTCACACACTCATCAACAATTCCTAGTTATTGATCATTTTGACCTCAAAAATGTTGATGAACCAAGAGGGATATTGTTGCCACCAGTACCAGTAGCTCAGACAGGTGGTATTCTGAAGAGAAGCTATATGAAGACAGACCATAGCGACTTTCACTTTGGATGTACACACCAGTATCAGCTGCAGCTCATGAATCCGATTATGACTCCAGTGAGGAATCATATTATTACGAAACAAGTGAAGGATCAAACACGGAGGATGAACTGGAGCAGTGCATGGGGTAATGTTGTATAGTAATTCAATGCACAAATACAAACACATAGATACACACACTCACTCACAAACACACACACACACACACACACACACACACACAGATGTTAGCATCTATGACTCCTATAGCTGTTGAGCACTTTCTATCTTCTACCAATTTATCAATGAGGAATGTCGATGCCACCAGTATATTATGAAACAAGTGAAGAATCGGACACAGAGGATGAACTGGAGCAGTGCATGGGGTAACATACACACACACACACACACACACACACACACACACACACACACACACACACACACACACACACACACACACACACACACACACACACACACACACACACACACACACACACACACACACACACACACACACACACACACACATACGTACACAAACACACACACACACACACACGCATGCATGCATGCATGCACGCACACAAGACACGCACATGTTCATACATATAAATACACTATGTAGCAACACTCATTGCACACATGCGCGGATCTAGCATCCATGACATTTATAGCTATTGAATTCTTTCTATCTTCTACCATGTTTATCAACAACGAGGAATGACTATGCCACCAGTACCAGCAGCTCAGACTGGTGGTCTTCTGACGAGGAGCTGGATGAGGACAGACCGAAGTGACTTTTGCCTTAGATGTACACACCAGAATCAGCTGCAGATCATAAATCCGATTATGACTCCAGTGATGAAGCATCTTATTACAAAACAAGTGAAGAATGAAACACGGAGAATGAACCGGAGCAGTGCATGGGGTAACGTTGTACAGTAACTATAGCAGCCATAGATAACTGAGCACACCTAAACACATTGTACTTATAGTTTATTATGATTGTATCTACTGATGTATTTTTGTCTTATGTGCATGCTTTGTTATAGTATAGAATTGTAATTGCACATGTAACAGTTGTAATAAACCTGTGATCAACTGTATTGTTGCTGCAGTATCTACAGTGAACCTCTCTATTATGGACACTTTGGGACCTTGATTTTAGTCCTTCTTACAGAGGTGTCCTCAATTCAGAGGTTGTTTGATACACTACAGTACTACTCTGGGACACAGAATGGGGTCCTTATTGGAGAGGTTTGTAATAGAGAGGTTCCACTGCATGTATTATATTTCCCAAGGTTATAAATAATGGTTTTATTTATATGGTATCATATTATATAGCATGATTGAACTAATTTTAATCCACGTATATTCTATAGCTATATGATACAATCACTAAAATGACGTTGCTATGTATAAAATTGTGAAATTGCTGTGGAAAGTTTGCCATTTCCATGGCAACAGAAAGCCTTGTACATGGAAACCTCTGTACGTATGCACACAGGAACCAAAATAGGTGTAAATGTTTGGCAAATGTGATCTCAATTGACATTTAGACGTAATTTATATCAGTATCAAATATACAGCATCACACAGAGACATACAGACACACAACAAGCAGGACATTTATACGGCAGCACCACTGCTGTACAGTTTATTATGTATTCATTGCCTTTTGCGTCGGTCATTGATAAACTGTTCAATTCTTTCACTAAGAGAGTGGAGTGTGGCTGATATAGAGACTTCTCCAACAGCAGACTCAACAGAGCCATCCACCTGTAAAACAGCAAATCCAACATGTATTGATATAGAATATACATTGTGTGATGAGTTAACACTTTTGACAGTATCAAAACTGTATACTGTACTGGATATTACACTTGGCCCGAGTGGCTGAAAATGGTTCCAGGTTCATATTGGAATTACACCCATAGCAACAATTAACTCTTATATACGTATATTTCCAGCTGGCTTAGTATGCAAGTAGGTACCTCAAAGGAAACACCAGATTTGTACCTCTTATCAGAGGTACGTACTTGCATATTATCGGTACTGCTAGACATGGTGAATATAAATTTAGGACCTAGTGAAGTGTATACTCACTAATCAAAGTATGTATACTAACCCAGGTACTTACTAAGCAAGTTGCACTGTATTTTACCTCCTTGCTGGACATGGCAAATACTGCTTAATATTATGCATAATTTGAAGCTGGTATAGCAAGACATACATAAATCAAAGGAGATATGGATATCTAGATTTAGATATAATGGAGTACATTCAAGTGGTGTGATGTGCGTATTCAATGCGGCTTCATATGATGCAATAAAGTAATAGAATCAATAGAAATGTACTGATGGGGAGTTTCTTGCACGCATGTGAGCATGAAAGGTGATCCGATCTGCAGAGTGTAATGTAGGGTTTCTGGAATATATGTCTAAACAAAGGATTGTGAGACTTCCTTCCCAAAATACAATAATGTGTGTACACTCGTGCACACATATGATGTGTACACGTGTAACCGAACATGTACACACAGAATATACAGTCTATTCATACACACCTTATTGTCAATCGCAGTCTCCTGTTTATCAGAAGGGTCTGACCCACTTCTTATCCTTCTAGATAGAACGATTGCCTCTTGTAGATCCTCTGATAGGTTTGTGAACACGAGGCTTCTTTCTCTCACATCCATCGACAACAGATCTACCTCTGAAGCAGTTTCTCCAAGCGATATTACAGACTGAGGATGACCGCTGTCGGTGGACAAGGATGATACTCTTTTCTGCTCCGACCAGTACATTACATCTTCGTGACAACTCCTAACATTGTAGAATAAAATACACACTATTAGTATGCACGTACGCTGTCGGTTACTGCAAATAATAATTAGAATTGAGAGTACTGGTAATTTATAATGCTTGTACTCGATCGGCTGCGCGTGTGCGCACGCCAGAGAAACTCACCCGTGTTGTGTGGTAGCGGGAACGTTAGTCGTCGCTGTGGTTCTCTCTTCCATTAAAGACATAGTTCGTACCGTTCTCACTGTCCTTCCGAAGGTCAACGCTAAATATCTCCTGTCGTATTCCAACGAGTGAAACAGCTGCTATCTGACGGGAGCGCCTTCGCAACTGAAGTAAATATTAGTAGTGGCGGAAACTGTGACGTCTTTAATGGGCGTGGTCCAATATAATACAATGAGGTGGACAGACATAATACACACACAAATGGAATATTAATTGCTACTGTCGCTAGATGAAGGCGATCCCGGATCTTCCCTGAGGTTGGGCTCATCCATGCTAGTTCTCTGGAGTCCTTCAGAAACAGCAGTTGCCAGTCTGGAGGGAGTCTGCACAGACTTGATTCCAAAACGCTCTATGAGCATAATGGGAAAAGGTAAAATAATCATTAGAACTTTATTCACTCTCAGTGGTCATTGGGGTCATGTGTGGAGGCATCTTATCATGCGCATGTTACAAGGAGTTACAGATGAGAGGGCCTCAAGTTAGGAATACTGGTGTCCACATATGTACATATGTACCTATCATAAAGATATGTACGTACATACGCAGGCGCGTATTTATGTGATATCCAAAACATACTCAATAACAGTTAAAACCCTATAGAACAGCTAATATTAGCTAAGACATGCTGACTGTAAGCTTAAAACTGCAAAATACAAATGTGCGATTTGTAGCCGAATAAAATTCACCACACACATACGTATGTATATTTATTAGCTACATTATAGCCACCACAAGAGACAATTAATGGTACAAACATACGTATGCATAATGTACGTACTTATCAGGGTATATACGTACGTAGGTAGGTGCATACGTACATACATGCACATATACGTAACAGTAGTGGGAGTGTGAATGTAGCGTTGCACAGCAAAAAAAAACTGACTAGGATTACTCTCTTTCTCTTGTTTTCTCTTCTCTGAATGCTGTTTCAGAATGGCCTGTGTCTGTGGACAAAGAGCACTTGATAGAGTGCATATAGAATGTACATACATATATACTTATGCACTAACATGATACCAGTGAAGCTTTTCATTAATCCATCCACGATTCATTAAGGAAGAAAAAATGTGGGAAAAACTCCAAATAATTATATACTGCACATAATATAATTAAAAACAGAAATGATGGCAGATTGTAGGGTATGAGATGAAGTGGTGGTTGAGAAACAAAATATCACTGTAAACACACTGTGAGCACATTCTGGTGCCGCGGGGATGAGTTAGGGTTAGTGACTGTGTGAGTGTGTGTGTGTGTGTGTGTGTGTGTGTGTGTGTGTGTGTGTGTGTGTGTGTGTGTGTGTGTGTGTGTGTGTGTGTGTGTGTGTGTGTGTGTGTGCATATGTACAAATGTATGTACTAACTGGTGTTTAGTGAACATTCTGAAGCAGCCTATACACAACAGCTGTCCATTATCCCTTAACTGAGCACAATACCCATCCTGTAAACAGGATTCCATATCAGGCCTATTGGACATAAACGGCTACACGGAGGAAGTCTTCAAGGGCAGTGTAGCATGACCACAGACAATGGTGACCACAAAGTCCAACAAATGTGGCAACTACCAGGATTCCCTCACCTTCTGCATACACACTATCCTGTCAGGCTCCATGGCTAGTTCTGATATAGAGAGGTTGGTCTTGATTGACTGTGTACATAGGAACAATACAAGTACTGTATAAGAAAATACATAAGTACATGCATTGCATATGTACGTAAATATGCACACATACACTGATACGTACATGTGGTAAACATCCACTTTTTGTACAATCACACAAAGTTCTACACTCCAATAAATGAATACATACACATACGTACATATGTACATGCATACTTATGTACATACGTACATACATGAGTATGTACGTATGTAGGCAATACAACAGAAGGGCCTGTTGTACTGGGTGCACTATGCACTCACATATGTATGGTATGGCCTCGGATAAACCAGGCATACCACAGTAATTCACACATCTGGTTGTATGCCAGTATGCTACATACGTACGTATGTTGGTATGTATGTACATACATACATACGTACATGTTGTTGCATCCCATAGTGCTAAACATTCCCAAGAACAAATTTCACACATTTCAATTAGACTTTTACACTTGAAGACTTAACCGCAAAATGCAAAAATCCAGCACACAGTGGACAACACAGCACATACATATGCGTGTAGGTGAGGTGAAGATCTGTGAAATCCTACAAAAGGATACTCAGTCTGCGAAAATAGTGAATAATTAGCATTACACTGCATTCAAGACCAAGGGGACATCCTGAATAAGGTGATAGTACAGGTTGAGTGCACATATCAAAGTCTTCCCCGGAACTTCACTGCCACTGGTCCATTCACAGCTGGAGCACACACGATAGGCGTGCTCTTCACATGTGTGGGTTCTATCTACAACACATTCCGGTTCAAAGGTCTCAGCTATATGAGCACATACCACAGTATTCCACATGGAACAGTACAAAGTACACACATAGTGAGGATAATGACTGGTACTTAAAGACGAATGGATGGGATTTTGGGGAATGAGCCTAATGTCTTGGTGGTCACTTTGATGTTCTCAAATGGAGAATACGTACAATGTCAAACTTACCCCAGTAATGAAGGGGCTATTTTTCAGTACTACATATATGGAATTCCCACACAGTATCCCCAAAAATATACACGTACGTACATTTGAATGATGCATGTATGTGGCATCAAAACACAAACGAACTATGGGACATCTTATGACAATACAGTATTCATTAGATGTACGTACATACATATATACGTATGTACATATGTAATAGGCAGAGTTCTATAAACGTACCTACATAAGTACGGCATGCACCTATGTACGTACATACATGTACAATATACTCTATATGGGGAATGTTGTCAAATTGACAAACATACAATGCCACAACAGGTATTGTCTTCTCCTAATCAAAAGTAGAGTGTGAGTCGTGTTTGGCTAACAACACTAACTGCAAATGTGGTAGGACTGGTTGAATGGTGAAGACAAACTACAAATTGTACTACGTATTTGTACACACCAATGTACGTATGCTTTATTCTTCTAAAGAATACAGTAAAATCACACAACATAAACTTCAAGGGACCTCCTATGATTATGTGCTAACAGATTGTCACCTGAACGGAATACTACGTATGTATGATGGGTGGCTGGAGGTAACAGGTTGTTTGTGTGGACCAAATACTCGCATTAAAACTGTTTGTGTCACTGTATTGAGTGCAGTGTCGCACGTACGTACATGTGTGTACAGTGGAGTCTGGATACATTGGTGGGGACAATGGGATGAATTCTACTCACACCCTTGTACGTATGTGGTTCAAGTTATCAGAGAAAAATATTGCAAGCAAAGATTACCGAGACAATCGATATGACCACTGGAGCTGATACACTATAAAATTAGATTTCCATTGTAAAATCTATGTATAGTACACATGTACCCTCATCCTGTACAGATGAGCAGACATACCAGGAATACCAAGTGTATCCTTTCACACCAGGTATGTAGCCATGAAGTGTAGTATCACAGAAGATGAAGAGAGTGATTTCGCAAAGGCCAGAAGCCATACTGGAGACGAGCAGGTGTTGATGTCAGGAGAATGTCAATGTGTCAACACCTTCAATATCAATTCATTCTATAAATAGACATTACATCACTGTGTAGCTGATACATAAAGGTCCAGTATAGTACCTACATATGTGTGACTGAACACACATGGTACAAGTTCAATACAACATGTTGGGATCAAATTCACTTTTGAATACAGTCGTACGTTAGAGAATCCCCTGTGACTGTGATGTATGGCCATTGTGTTGTAGGCAACACACACTTTATCTGTGCACGCAGTGTACCCACATGAAAGCAGTAGGAACAATACTATGGTATTGGAGATATAGGCACAGTGGAGCCTCCATGATCATCATCCCTGTGGAATCCAACATCTTATGTTATCCAACTACATTCTGAGACACAGCCATCATCACAGACTGTGCTATTTATAACCCTCCATAATCTATTATCCTCTGTAGTCTGGTCTGCTATGAGGTTGTTACCTAAAGAGGTTTGGATTATCAATGTCCCACTGACCTTCACAGGGGGTGCAAATGAGATTGATAGCAGGTGCAAATGAGATTGAATACTCAGAAATACAGAATAAATTAGGTGTTGAGTACATTTCAGACTGCAAATATATTATAATAATAGACCCTATCAATACTTGCACATGCATAATATGTATTTGAGCTTATACAGATATGTACATATATTTAATATGTATGTACAGTAAATGGTTTGACTATGTACGTACATATGGATATGAGCCCATCCAGCCATACATCACACATCACAGCACTACATACGTACGTACATTACAATATCAAAGATTACGGTTACCAACCTACCGCACAGCTGGTCAAAGGAATGTGTGTACATACATATGTTCATGTGTATGCACGTATGTAACTGAATCGGGATCAAAAAGCACACCTACAAGGTGTCATAGGTGCTCTAATACATTCTACAAGCTAACAACAAACCACACTACAACTAAACACGTGTGCATTACACACCACATACATACCACATATGTACACTAGTACTAGGATGTACGTATGTATGCACAAACGTATGGTGCTTATCAGCTCTAATATAGAGCAAAAACATTCACACCTGTTTAGTGGTCCTGGTACGTATGTACGTATTTAGATGTATATACATATATGCGTATGTACGTAGTAATCGGGAAGATATGTATATGCACCAATGTATGCACATACATACACACAAAGGTAAATGTGCAAGTGTTCTATACCCATCAGAGTTGAAAAATTCAAAGATATGGTACATATGTACGTACATACATGAGGGCTTATCCGACAACAAACTATCCTCCAAGTACATACGTACGTATGTGTGCATAATAATATTATTATCATACGTATGTACAGGACTCCAAGGCAAATATGGGCAGTTTTGTAATTTCAAATAAAATGTTTTCAGCATGAATTGAAAGAAATCAACTGCCCATTCACATAAGTACGTATACTCAAAATATCATGCACACTAAATGCACCGCATCACATTGAGCTGGCATACTGAAAACACACCCAGCTCATTTATCACACACAGAAATATGTGGAGAAAGGAAGACACAAAATTCCACACCTGTTGGCACCACCTGAGCAGCCACCATCAAGGCCACATAGGGGACCCGATGTTCCTACACAGTACAGCAAAGCCATGTACATACAGTGAAAGTTACATACGCACATACGTATGTATATGCTGGTATGATCTTGAGATATGAAAAATTCCTTAATGTGTAAATAATGGCTGAATACACATTCCACAGATAAGAGTGTCTAGAGTTGTTCCCAAGACCAGCCACACACCAGCGAGACCAGCCACACACCAGCGAGACCAACCATACACCAGCGAGACCAACCATACACCAGCGAGACCAACCATACACCAGCGACACCAACCATACACCAGCGAGACCAACCATACACCAGCGAGACCAGCCACACACCAGTGAGACCAGCCACACACTAGTGAGACCAGCCACACACCAGCGAGACCAACCACACACCAGGGAGACCAGCCATGCACACACCAGTGAGAACAACCACACACCCATGCACTATATAGAATGCACACACCACCAACCTGTGTTGCAGTAGATCTGGCATAGAGTGGCAGTTGTATCTGATACATGTAGTCATTGAAACCTTGAGGGGCGTCTTTGGGAGGGAGAGCCCTTATCCTACAGGTAGTGATCAAAGGGAGATCATCTACAATCATCATCACACTCATCATCACCATGGTAATAACAGACACATGCTACCAAGGTAACCCTAACAATAAGCTCTATGAGTGATGTGCATGTACGTACGTATGTAATAGTTGTACCCCGCTTTTGGTCGGTACATGGGAAATGTACTGAGCGGATATCAGTTAATTAACCGAGGGCGCAGCCCGAGGTTAATTAACTGATATCGGCTCAGTACATTCCCATGTACCGACCAAAAGCGGGGTACAACTATTATGTATCCCGTTCAATAGCACGATTACGAGTAGCGGAGATGGATTTCGTTCACGACATCGAAAAAGACGATTTTCTCAAAGAGCTGGAGGTGGCTATCAACCCATTCAGATGGTTTCTTGGCCGCCCATACTTCCCGAACCAACGAGCGTCAGGACACTTATCGAACGAACGAGGAAAATGACCGAATCCACGAGCCTTGGAATATTTACCGAGCGAACGAAGAAATTCATCGAACCAACGAGTTTCAACGTATTTTCCAAACGAACAAAGAAACTTGCCGAACCAACGAGTTTCAGAGTATTTACCGAACGAACGAGGAAACTTGCTTAACCAACGAGGCTTAGGATACTTACCGAACGAACGAAGCAACGGTTATGGCTTCTTCTAATAGAAAATCCGAGAAACAACCTTTTTTAATCCCCGTTGAGAGCGTCGAAGAGTGGCTCGAGCCAAGAATACAGCCGAGAATACACAATGGGCACATAACAATGGCTGTTGATTAATTAATACCAGTCACTTAAAAACCGGGGTACATCACTAATAAGGTCAGTGTTGTACCCCAGTACATCGCGAATGTACTCCAGTCGGTCCCTTTGATCTTAAGTGACAATATCACCAATCGGGATACATGTATGTATATACACTAGTGTACATTAGCATGTCTATAGAGTACATATGTACCAATGCACATACGTACGCACGTACGTACATACATACTTATCCACATCCACATGTACGTACAGGGTTCTGCCCACACTGGTCGGGTGTGGTCGGGCCAACCAACACACACGAATGACCACCACTAGCTGTATTCCAACCAGTTTGCCCATATTCTGCCTAAATATATAGCAGCAACTGTGCCCGTTACCATTTCATACTGCAGCTGATCATTGAATTAATAATAATAAATTTGGAAATTATTGACCTAGCCATACTCCCACCCGCCATAAATTAACAAAACGGCAGTCTCGATTGAGGCGGGGTATACAAATACATAGCAAATATACAAACACCCAAGTTAACCAGATAACCACCACTAAAGATGGTCTGGGCAGAACCCTGTACGTACCTATGTTTGATACATACTGACTACACTGTGTACCATCCAGCTACGTATGTATTTAGGTCATAGCTTTCTTAACAGATGATACCCTAACCCTACCCTGATGTGTAGTCTGCTGACTATATCATATTAGGAAATATTGAAAATATGAACCTGATGCCATACAAGCAACGAGGTGACTTTCAGTGACTCATTCTCACATTTCCAAGTCTTCAATAACGGTGGAAACCATTGGGATTGAAAAAGATATCACATGTATGCACGTACACACATACGTACCTGTATACGTATGTACAGTGAATTCTCGTTAATCCGCCATAATTTCCCAGTACCAATATAATGTACGTACAAGTACCAATGAATATCCAGTTAATCTGCCAAACTTATTAATCCACCATATTCTTTGAAAATGATTTGCGGCAGATTAACAAGAACGCATTCACTGTACGTATGTCCCTACATACACACGTCTACATATGCACATACTTACATATGTAAGCCATATGTACATACATAATATGCCTACATATGTATGTACATATGTACGTATGTAGATACGTATATTATTGTTCTAATACAGTAGAGTACCTAAGAATACACTTTTCTGTACAGCACAGTGGAATCTCTTTACCACAGATATCAAAGGACACCGAAATTCTTTACGACATATACGTATATCAAATTATATTTATGTATATCATCTATTCACTATACCCACAGAAATATGTACATACATAACTACATATATAATTAAGTAGTTGTGTACGTATGTTACCTGGGACAAATGGTTATATTCTTTACAAAGAGATACATTGTACGTATAATTTTATGGGTCCTTTTTAATGAGACTCCACTATATATACAATGTTTTTGGAAAATAACGGCATTAGCAGTGCTGTGAATCCATCACCACACTGTTCCATTTTTGTAAACAGTCATGCATGTTGGAGACCATATGTAAGTACATACGTACATATATATGTTCATGTATGCATACATACTCACTGCCTGTGTGTCAATATCATGTAGAGTCTGCTGATGAGTGTGGTAGCAGCTCCAGGTTTACAGTGCATGGTGCCCTCAATCTCCTCCTTGGGGATGGTTAGGTCGTGCTTGGCAAATACTCGTTCCAACTGTTGCCAGTTCCCCATTTTAGTACTTATCGACATCCCGTTCACGTAAGAGTGCATCTGTATGTCTTGTGGGTGGTACCACGATATGATCTCTGCTACCAGATACCCATTGCTGAAGTCCCTGAGGAAATGAGTGACATGGTGGCAGCAATGGTAATGGTAATGGCAATGCACTCTACACTTATGATTCTTTGTGTATATGTGAGCTCGTGGCAAAGATTCTTGCAAATTTCCCTACATCTGGGTCGCGCTAGTTAGGTTACTATGTCGGTGGCAGATATTCTATCTTAGGATGGGATGAGGCACATTATGAACATGACATAAATTTTGGGATGAGACGCCGTGAACGGCATCACATTTGGAACACACAGAATCTTAGACGTAAAATGGAGGACAACAGGATAAGATCAATCTGGTGCAATCATGAAGATTGGACATTTCATTTGCTATCTGTATTCTGAATTAAACCACCTCTTGACATTCTTCAGCGGATGGGTCAAGTCGAGACTTTGTATCCATTTGATAACTTCGCGAGGAAGGCCGCTCATCTTTTTCGTTTCTATGGCAACGAAAACCGGAAACTAGGACATCGAAGGGGATTATTATTGTGAAAAATGGCGGCTACCGAGACCGGCGACATCGACAAGATCGAAAACAGTAAAGGCATTGGTAACAGCATGGATGGGCATGACCAGGACGATAATAAAGGTTCAGAACAAACTAAAATAAGTGGGAAGAAAAGGGGAGCGCACGAAGGCCAACCTGTAAAGACAGGTTCTGATGACGAAGAGTTTAAAAAGTAAGTTTCACCCATACTAAAGAGGTTCTTTTCTCTGGTTCATTTTACTGGCAGACGTAATCTCACTTAAATTGTTTATGGATCTTACGGTATAGATTCGCGTCTGGCTTACTCTTTACATATCATTCGTTTGTTTAAATGTACGTACGTAAGTGAATTTGGTAAATCCATCCGAGAATTGTTTACCTATTCATGTAGGCTGGCTGTTGAGATGATCATTGCTGAGAGTAAAAGAGCAAAGGTCCGCGCAGAACAGTGTGGCCCATCTGGATGGTAATTATGCATGTTTGTTGGTTGGCACATATGTATGTACGTACGTACATATGTGTATGTAGGTGCATTTAAGAACACAGCATTGTGGAGTCACTAGAATGACTCCATTACAACACTATGTACATACCTATGTATATCCGTGTATGGTGGTCCTTTTGTGTAAGGGTGGAGGGTAGAATGGAATATGTACGTAGCTTGACGTCTTTACAATTGAGCTACGTATATGGCTGTTGTCAAATATGTACATATGTATATGCATGGGTGTTATGATGTATGGAGATGACACTGATAAGAATTCATATTAACAGATCAAAGCTATCATCCTGAGATATGTATCCCATTTACTAATGCCATAGATACACAAACACCAATATCATGGACTATTGCCATCAAAATTGACATTGAATCACCTACGTATGTATGTATGAATATATATTAAAAGATCAAAGTTACGTATTATTTTGAGTTAAATTTATACCCGGTGTGCATACTTTTTCTATTGTCATTCTCTAATGGGGTAATGGATAGGATAGGATAAGATGAGCATAATTTCACAAAATTAATTTCTCCCTTCAATGGAGAGATGGTGAGGAGTGATATAATCCTGTTGGAGGTGCTTTAGCTATCTCATAATGCATCAGTTTGATATTGTACTCTTGTGACGTATACATACGTACATACGTACGTAGGTTACCCAATAAAAGTGGCAAGCCAAATAAAAGATTTCTCTCAAATCTGGTTGTGCAAGCCGTAAAGGACAGAGAAAGGAAGCACATTCATTCGAAGAAGAAGCAATTCACCAATATCTCGGATGGAGATATCAAGCCGGACAGGGCCAGAAAATAGTCCACTTTGGATTCCGTGGCAAGAAATGTACGTACATATTGTGTATGTTTGTTTTGTGTTGGTACTGACACTTGTGTTTCAGTGATTCATATTGACGATATGCACAAAGATCATTAAACCTGCATGTACACACATTCATAGTTATGTAAGTAAACAACTACGTATTATACTTATGACTTATGGGATATGCACATGTTGATTTACTTCAGCTGTAATAGTCACTAGACTTATTTTCGCTTACTTTTTGTTAGGGCTTTCGCTGACCTTTGCTCATCTACGGATATACCCATGTACGTGTGTACATGAAAAGTACATATGTACATACGTACATACATATGTACAGTAATTATTGTACTATGTATGCAATTTGTGTACATGTACATGGAACGTATGGGGCTCAGAAACCCTCTTCTGAAGACTGTTTAGACTATCTGGTTATTTGATTGCCTTTCCAAGTTACGTACATTCACTCATTATGTGTATTGAGGTGGAATATTATATTATTGCAATGATGTGCAGTAATAGTTTTATTAATAATTATTATTATTGAAAATCTATTTAATATACAATCACGCAATTTTGATGGTTACATGTTGGTTGTAAAAGCTGTATTCAGTTCGGACATGTAGATCTATATGTGCATGTGGTATCTTCCTCATTTTCATGCAATATACTTTGATCCTGCATTTATACATTACTATTTGCTTAGTGAGTACATTGAAGGGCACACCAAATCTGTCCTTCCTGTTGGAGGTACTTACCATCAATACTTCTATAGTGTACATGAGTTAGGGACTTAGTGAAGTATGCTCATTAACTCATTAATCAAAAGTATGTACTAACCTATGTACTTATCAAGCAAGTTGCACCCTATCAACAAACTCTGACTCGAAACACATGCATACAATCACAATATGTCATGGTAAATCTTTGATTAGGATCATGATCAATACACTACATACATGCTTGGTAGAATCCATTATCAATAATACATATATAATAGGCAGTCACTTACTTTTGAACACGTGTGTACATACGTATTATTATTGGGATACCAATTATATAGGTTGATGACTTTATATATACAGTGAATTTTTGTTAATCTGCCACTGCCTTATTCGCCAAACCTTTTATATTAATTAATCAGCCATGATTTCATTTACATACGTATATTAATATCATACTATATAACCAGTATTGCTCCATATTATTGACGTCATTGGTACAACATCCTCAGTAAGTACCCTGGATGGTACACTGTACTAGTTACAGGTACACACGATTCACTTGGTTCCTAACTCTCAGTCAATGTTAACTACGTACGTACCTCTAATCAAAGATGCAGATTTGCTGTGCCTTCATGTCATGTGACCACTGAGCAAGTTAATATATATAATATATAACAATTGTTACCATGGAAATGGAATCATTTATTGGCAATTTTATGTGACCATTGTCTGAAGGTCTTGAGCATTAAGTTGATACAATTCTTCAATGTTTATGATATAAATTGAATCAGATGCTATACTGGTTAAAACATAAACGCTTAAGCATTGTGACAAATATACATGCTCATTTTTTGAAGTCATACTGCCATCACCCAATCAAGCACACAAGTGTTTTAAGTCATTTACCATCATATTGTGTCCCCAAAGGGGAAGGGCCACTCCCAGAAGTGGGTGCAATACTGGGGCAACCCGTGAGGAAGACAAAGCAAGCTTTGTACATACCTCGGAGTACAAAAATTGAGGAACAACTAGTCCCCGAAGGGACGTATCAGTTGTTACACTGATAAGAACAGTTGAATTAATTATCAACATCAAAGCTGATACAGGACCTACAGCAAAAGAAAATTGAAAAAAATTTAAAATTGCTGCTGAGGCGCCTCAGGGCCCCTCGGTACAATGAGCACCGGAAAAGAGCTAAGTTAAAGTTTAAAGTTTGTAAGTTCATAAGTTCATAAAGTGGGTAAGTAAGTCAACTCTTGCATCTCTTCTTCCAAATGGAATGACTGCCCTTGATGGCCTCCATCACACATAGTCTGCGAAATAATGTTGAGTAGTTTCTACCAATCCCTATGTCAGGAAGAAGATCATCATTGTCGGGATCCCACGATCCCAAGGATCCAATCACGAAGGCATCGACGGTCACATCTTCAAGTTGGTGTTGTTGCTTCAATAACGGCTTCAAATGCTCATACTTCTCTTTCTTCTTTTGTCTTGCAGCTTTCAATGCATCCTGGCTGTCATCAAAGGGGATGGTGACATCAATGATGAAACCCTTCCGTGTTTCGCTATTCACCAGTACCAAATCTGGTTTAAGCTGATCTGTGTCCCCTGGTATGACTTGCTCTTTAAACTTTAGAAAGATGTCTGGGACAGCTTTAGTTAATCTGTCCAAGATGGAATTGTGCCTCTCTCGGATGAGGGGCATGTTGGGAGGACAGTGGTTGAGTGTGTGGGGTAGAGTTTCCTTAGGAATTCCACATGATGAACATCTCCCCGAACCAGGGTGGCACTTCCTCATTCTCTCCTTCACCGAACCCACAGGTAGGAGGTCAAGTCTGGCTTTGATGGAAAATCGGTATTGGCCGAAGGTGGTATACTTCCCATCCTTTATCCATGCATTGCTGGATGGATGTAGGGCAGCTGCCGTGATGACTTTCCCTTGGTCCTTATGGTTCTCGATGTCATTGAGTTTCTTCCTGTGGAGAACGGTTTGGAGCTTCTTACTGATGGCTTTTCTGGATTTCCATTCGAAGGCTTCGTTGTCAACAGCGAGGGTGACGGTGTCATTGTCAAGCAAGACCTTAGCTTCTGTGGACTTCAACGCTTTCCTACACGATGACCATAGGTTGCGGAGGTCCCCTTCTCTACCTTCTTGTGCCTGAGGATCACTTCTCAGAAAGTTGGTAAGATCTTCGTGTGATGGCTGGTTGATTCTGCTTCTGATCCTCACCGTATCCTCCAATTGTTGCATGGCAATATCTCTGACAATGGCATCATTTTCGCATGCTAACAGGGTGAAACACTGTAGGGTGAGGGAGCAGTCCAACTTATCTGAGAAAGAGGGTAGGCCTAAGCCACCCTTCTCAGACTTCAAATGTATGAAGGTTGTGAGGGCTCTCCTGGGGATCTTCAAGTGCCTTTTCACCAAGACACGGATGGACTTGTCCAGGTTTTGGCACCACTTCCTATATGGAAGGGCAGACTTGAAGTGATGGTCGCACATGGGAAACACGAATCTTCTGTAGGCATCCATCTTTTGCCAGTCTGTGAGATCAGACGCAAAGATTTTGGTGCTTTGATGGTGGATATCAGATGCCAGGTCCTCAAGATTTGGGGAGGGGTCAGCTCCCAATTTGTTCCCAAGATACTTGTAACGCTCAGTCCACTTGAGTGCCGGGATGGGTTCTCCACAAAGGAGTGGTGAGAATGTTTTGGTGTACTTCTTGCTGCCTTTGTTCTTCAGAGATAGCGAAGCGCACTTTCTGGTGTTAAAAGAGAGACCTCCCCACGTTGCAAATTCCTCCAGAGCATCCATCATTTCCCTTAGCCCCTTCTTATCCTCCGTGATTAGACATATATCATCCGCATAGGCCAGTATCCTGATGAGATGGTCGCTAATGAAATAGCCTCCCGACTCAAGAGATTGAATCCTTTTCAGGAGTCCTTCTATGACTAGGTTGAACAGGATAGGACTTAACGGGCATCCCTGTTTAACCCCCCTCTGGGAAATTATGGGGTCTGTCTGACCTTGATCAACACTGATTCTGGTCTGGGAATTGGTGTAGATATCTTGGATTATATCCAGTGTTCTGCCTGTCAGCCCGTTTCTCTCCATCATAATCCACAGAGTGTCGTAAGGGATGGAGCCGAAGGCATCCCGTAAGTCGATCCAGACAAGGTTGAGGTTCTTCCTCTTACGACGACTATCCTCCATGATGGATCGTAGTACAAAGGAGTGTTGCATGATGCCATCAAAGGGCATGAAACCCCTTTGCAAATGACTGATGGCGCCTGTGGCATTGGCCCATTGTGCAATTCTCTTTGCGATAGTGGCAGTGTAGAGTTTGTAGATGGTATTTTGAAGGCAGATTGGTCTCCAGTTTCTAATGTATTCGGGATCGCCCTTCTTGTAGATTAAGATGGTGGAACTGGATTTCCAAGATGCTGGTACTCTTCTGTGAATTCTGCAAAACTCAAATATATTAGTCAAAAGGACACCTTTGGGGTCTAACCTTTTCCAAACGTTGTAGGTAATTCGATCAGGGCCCGGGCTTGATGTATTTGGCATCCTTCTTATTTGGTCTGAGACCTCCTTTGATAGGAATTGGGAGTCCAAGATGTCTTCCCGGGATGTACTGTCGTATAGCCACTCTGGAGTGGGTGTGCTGTTGAAATTGGTGTTAGCTGAAGACCCGTTTGTCTGATGGAAGTGACTACAAACGTTGGCAGTGGAGATTGGGCATCTTTTTGACTCCTTATTGAGGATGGTCTTCATACATTTCTTTGGGTTTGAGCGATAAAGTCGCTGTAGGCTCGCTGCTTTTTCCGACTTCCTCTTTCGTCCCGGAGCCCTCCTCGGTGGTTGAGTAGCTGGTGGTGCAGGTGGCTGTACTTGAGGATCCGGTGCTGTACAATGGTTCTGTGAGGCTGGTGGTGGATGGCATCCGACAGTAGCCGAAGATTCCTCTCGACGCGCTCTATTTCGTCTTCTGTTCTTCCACCATCTCCTAGCAGGTTGTTGGTTTCCGCTTTTGATATGAGAGCTAACTCGAGATGTTAGATCAATTAGGTGTTGCTCAAAGAAATCCCAGGTTGTGACCTCTGCATTCCTGGTGATATTGTGGAAGATAGGATTGAACTCGTGAAAAATATCTTGCAGGGAGTCTTGGTGACTTTGAGAGGCCTGAGGATTAAACCTTGAGGTTAGGAGTGGAGCAGATGGCGGAGTTGGCTGCAAAGCAGGAGATGGTGTTTGAGGCATCGGTGGGAGTGTAGCAATTGACGGAGTAGCAGTAGTTGCAGTAGATGGATGCGGTAAAGGAATACCAGTAGATGGTGACTGTTCATGTCCTTGGATGGGTGCTGATGCAGGAGGTGGTAAGGGAGGGATATCGGCAGGTGGAGGTGATGGAGTTGGTGGATGTAACGTTGTAGTAGTTGGAGATGACGTGATAGATGAGACTGGAGGGGTAGTAATTGATGGAGGTAATACTGTCCTCACACATGGTAGCTTCTGGTTATTTACCTTCATATTGTGTCCCCAGAGGGGATGGGCCACTCCCAGAAGTGGGTGCAATACTGGGGCAACCCGTGAGGAAGACAAAGCAAGCTTTGTACATACCTCGGAGTACAAAAATTGAGGAACAACTAGTCCCCGAAGGGACGTATCAGTTGTTACACTGATAAGAACAGTTATTTCTACTTGATCTTAGCCAAAAGGCCATGAAGCGATGGACAATGGGTAAAAGAACTCACTGTCAAAGCATATCATTCACTTCCAACTTGTGGTTTGCCATTATCAGTACATGAGTTGATATGCGAATGCATCTGTCAATAACCACTTGGAAAGTATTGCAGAAAAGCTCTAGAGTAGGAATAGTACCATAATAAAATGATTCAAGTTGTAATAGCATCCGTTACCATAGAAACAGTACTATTATACAGCAATTTTATAATGTATAAAGTGCTAGAAATGGTATAAAGTGTTAGCAATGGATGCTCTACTGGCTAAGACATGGACACTCGGGCAGTATGACATATTATAAAATACACTCGCCCTTGGTATTTCATATGTCATAATGCCCTTGTGCCCATGTCTTAACCACTAATTAGAAAGATATGGATTAGTATGTATGTTATTATACCAATATTTGACTGTAAAATGTCTCTATGCATGACATTGTATAGGTTCATAGTGCTCTAGAGCGAGTCCCTTGGATCAATTTAATTTATCCCTGATCTGATTGCCCATCCCATGTAGGAAACATACCACTAGGACTTATATAGTGTAACCAATTGCGAATAATTCTACACTCACACAACTGTATAGAATACGTGCAGTATATACATAAATCTATCATACTATGTAACCAGTATTGTGTCATACTATTGTCATTGTTATCAGTACATCATTGACATAAATACCCCTCATTCTAGTTATTCGAAGTCATACTGTGCCCATATATGGTAGCTTCTGGTTATTTTCCTTCATGATATTGTGTCCCCAGAGGGGATGGGCCGCTCCCAGAAGTGGGTGCAATACTGGGGCAACCCGTGAGGAAGACAAAGCAAGCTTTGTACATACCTCGGAGTACAAAAATTGAGGAACAACTAGTCCCCGAAGGGACGTATCAGTTGTTACACTGATAAGAACAGTTGAATTAATTATCAACATCAAAGCTGATACAGGGCCTACAGCAAAAGAAAATTGAAAAAAAAATTTAAAATTGCTGCTGAGGCGCCTCAGGGCCCCTCGGTACAATGAGCACCGGAAAAGAACTAAGTTAAAGTTTAAAGTTCATAAGTTCATAAGTTCATAAAGTAGGTAAGTAAGTCAACTCTTGCATCTCTTCTTCCAGATGGAATGACTGCCCTTGATGGCCTCCATCACACATAGTCTGCGAAATAATGTTGAGTAGCTTCTACCAATCCCCATGTTGGGAAGTAGATCATCATTGTCAGGATCCCACGATCCCAAGGATCCAATCACGAAGGCATCGACAGTCACATCTTCAAGTTGGTGTTGTTGCTTCAATAACGGCTTCAAATGCTCATACTTCTCTTTCTTCTTTTGTCTTGCAGCTTTCAATGCATCCTGGCTGTCATCAAAGGGGATGGTGACATCAATGATGAAACCCTTCCGTGTTTCACTATTCACCAGTACCAAATCTGGTTTAAGCTGATCTGTGTCCCCTGGTATGACTTGCTCTTTAAACTTTAGAAAGGTGTCTGGGACAGCTTTAGTTAATCTGTCCAAGATGGAATTGTGCCTCTCTCGGATGAGGGGCATGTGGGGAGGACAGTGGTTGAGTGTGTGGGGTAGAGTTTCCTTAGGAATCCCACATGATGGACATCTCCCCGAACCAGGGTGGCACTTCCTCATTCTCTCCTTTACCGAACCCACAGGTAAAAGGTCAAGTCTGGCTTTGATGGAAAATCGGTATTGGCCGAAGGTGGTATACTTCCCATCCTTTATCCACGCATTGCTGGATGGATGTAGGGCAGCTGCCGTGATGACTTTCCCTTGGTCCTTATGGTTCTCGATGTCATTGAGTTTCTTCCTGTGGAGAACGGTTTGGAGCTTCTTACTGATGGCTTTTCTGGATTTCCATTGGAAGGCTTCGTTGTCAACAGCAAGGGTGACGGTGTCATTGTCAAGCAAGACCTTAGCTTCTGTGGACTTTAACGCTTTCCTACACGATGACCATAGGTTGCGGAGGTCCCCTTCTCTACCTTCTTGTGCCTGAGGATCACTTCTCAGAAAGTTGGTAAGATCTTCGTGTGATGGCTGGTTGATTCTGCTTCTGATCCTCACCGTATCCTCCAATTGTTGCATGGCAATATCTCTGACAATGGCATCATTTTCGCATGCTAACAGGGTGAAACACTGTAGGGTGAGGGAGCAGTCCAACTTATCTGAGAAGGAGGGTAGGCCTAAGCCACCCTTCTCAGACTTCAAATGAATGAAGGTTGTGAGGGCTCTCCTGGGGATCTTCAAGTGCCTTTTCACCAAGACACGGATGGACTTGTCCAGGTTTTGGCACCACTTCCTATATGGAAGGGCAGACTTGAAGTGATGGTCGCACATGGGAAACACGAATCTTCTGTAGGCATCCATCTTTTGCCAGTCTGTGAGATCAGACGCAAAGATTTTGGTGGTTTGATGGTGGATATCGGATGCCAGGTCCTCAAGATTTGGGGAGGGGTCAGCTCCCAATTTGTTCCCAAGATACTTGTAGCGCTCAGTCCACTTGAGTGCCGGGATGGGTTCTCCACAAAGGAGTGGTGTGAATGATTCTGTGTACTTCTTGCTGCCTTTGTTCTTCAGAGATAGCGAAGCACACTTTCTGGTGTTAAAAGAGAGACCTCCCCACGTTGCAAATTCCTCCAGAGCATCCATCATTTCCCGTAGCCCCCTCTTATCCTCCGTGATTAGACATATATCATCCGCATAGGCCAGTATCCTGATGAGATGGTCGCTAATGAAATAGCCTCCCGACTCAAGAGATTGAATCCTTTTCAGGAGTCCTTCTATGACTAGGTTGAACAGGATAGGACTTAACGGGCATCCCTGTTTAACCCCCCTCTGGGAAATTATGGGGTCTGTCTGACCTTGATCAACACTGATTCTGGTCTGGGAATTGGTGTAGATATCTTGGATTATATCCAGTGTTCTGCCTGTCAGCCCGTTTCTCTCCATCATAGTCCACAGAGTGTCGTAAGGGATGGAGCCGAAGGCATCACGTAAGTCGATCCAGACAAGGTTGAGGTTCTTCCTCTTACGACGACTATCCTCCATGATGGATCGTAGTACAAAGGAGTGTTGCATGATGCCATCAAAGGGCATGAAACCCTTTTGCAAATGACTGATGGCGCCGGTGGCATTGGCCCATTGTGCAATTCTCTTTGCGATAGTGGCAGCGTAGAGTTTGTAGATGGTATTTTGAAGGCAGATTGGTCTCCAGTTTCTGATGTATTCGGGATCGCCCTTCTTGTAGATTAAGATGGTGGAACTGGATTTCCAAGATGCTGGTACTCTTCTGTGAATTCTGCAAAACTCAAATATATTAGTCAAAAGGACACCTTTGGGGTCTAACCTTTTCCAAATGTTGTAGGTAATTCGATCAGGGCCCGGGCTTGATGTATTTGGCATCCTTCTTATCTGGTCTGAGACCTCCTTTGATAGGAATTGGGAGTCCAAGATGTCTTCCCGGGATGTACTGTCGTATAGCCACTCTGGTGTGGGTGTGCTGTTGCTGTTGGTGTTGGCTGAAGACCCGTTTGTCTGATGGAAGTGACTACAAACGTTGGCAGTGGAGATTGGGCATCTTTTTGACTCCTTATTGAGGATGGTCTTCATACATTTCTTTGGGTTTGAGCGATAAAGTCGCTGTAGGCTCGCTGCTTTTTCCGACTTCCTCTTTCGTCCCGGAGCCCTCCTCGGTGGTTGAGTAGCTGGTGGTGTAGGTGGCTGTACTTGAGGGTCCGGTGCTGTAGAATGGTTCTGTGAGGCTGGTGGTGGATGGCATCTGACAGTAGCCGAAGATTCCTCACGACGTGCTCTATTTCGTCTTCTGTTCTTCCACCATCTCCTTGCAGGTTGTTGCTTTCCGCTTTTGATATGAGAGCTAACTCGAGATGTTAGATCAATTAGGTGTTGCTCAAAGAAATCCCAGGTTGTGACCTCTGCATTCCTGGTGATATTGTGGAAGATAGGATTGAACTCGTGAAAAATATCTTGCAGGGAGTCTTGGTGACTTTGAGAGGTCTGGGGATTAAACCTTGAGGTTGGGAGTGGAGCAGATGGTGGAGTTGGCTGCAAAGCAGGAGATGGTGTTTGAGGCATCGGTGGGAGTGTAGCAATTGACGGAGTAGCAGTAGTTGCAGTAGATGGATACAGTAAAGGAATACCAGTAGGTGGTGACTGTTCATGTCCTTGGATGGGTGCTGATGCAGGAGGTGGTAAGGGAGGGATATCGGCAGGTGGAGGTGATGGAGTTGGTGAATGTAACGTTGTAGTAGTTGGAGATGACGTGATAGATGAGACTGGAGGGGTAGTAATTGATGGAGATAATACTGCAGCAATTGGGGATGTCGTTGTGGGATTAACTGATGGTGTTGTCTGCGGAGAGGATGGAATTGGAGGCAACAGAATATCAGTTGATGTAAGTGATGTTGTGATGGTTGGTGATGCTGGTACAATAGTTGCTGGTGGTAACGTCGACATAGGAATGGGTGATGGTGGTGCTGATACAGTAGGCGAACTTCTAAGTGTAGATGTTGGTGTAGTTCTCGCAGGTGGTGATGTTGATGTAGGAGCAGCTGATGGCGTTGATTCAGTAGATGATCTTCTAGGTGTTGACAACGATGCTCGTAGTGGTGAAGATCGAGGTGTGGGAGGTTGATGTGACTTCAGATATCTACACTTGTAGACATTCACCTGGCTAGCTGTTTTACTACCAATGTGTTCCGCTATTCGCTTGTTGGAGCTCGTCCCGAACAGAGTCAGTGCTTCCAGGAATTTGTCTTTTTCTGACTCCGACCATACACGGGGAGGCCCAGGTGCATTCCCCTCACACTGTGCTGACTTTTCGTTTGGATGCTGTGCACGAATGTGTTGAGCTACTCCTCGCTTGGATGCGAAACTTTCATCGCAAAAGTCACAAGGGTAGTCACCCGATCTTGTCGCCACAGTTGTCGCCGCACCATGTTGCCTGCTGTAATGTGTAGAGATCGATCTTTTGGTGTCAAAGAGTTTGTTACAGACTCTACATTGAAATTTCTCCGTGAGAGGTAGGCCATGCTTTAAATGCCAATGTCTCTTAAAAGAGGAATAAAGATTAAAGGATAATCGACATTCAGGGCACTGATACGGAGTTCCGTCTTCTGGATATAGAGTTGTAACAGAAGTTGCACGAGTTGCCATTGATCACTTCTTCAGAGAGTTAAATCTGAATTCAGGTAGAGATAATTAAATAGTTCTTCCTTCGGGAATATTGCAAATCTTCTGGACTCCAAGTAAGAATCTTGTCAAATTCAGGAAAAAAAAATCACGAAAATTCGCTTCCAGTTACACTGATAAGAACAGTTATTTCTACTTGATCTTAGCCAAAAGGCCATGAAGCGATGGACAATGGGTAGGAGAACTCGCTTTCAAAGCATATCACTCACTTTAACCTTGTGGTTCTCCGTTATCAGTACATGTGTTAATATACGGATGTATCTGACAATAACCATTTCCAAAGTATGGCAGTACAGCTCTAGAGTAATAAAAGTACCATATAAGAATGATTCAAGTTGTATTAGAAACATGGAATAGTATGTACTACATTATTATACCAGTATTTTACTGTAACATGTCTATGCTTGCATTATATTCATGCTGCTCTTGAGCGAGTCCCTCGGAACCATTTAATTTATCCCTGTTCTGATCACCCATCGCATGTAGGAAACATACCACTAGGGCTTGTACAGTGTAACCAATTGCAAATAATTCTACACTCACATAACTGTATAGAATATGTGCAGTAGAAACACAGACAATGTATTATAATACTATGCAGCCAGTATTGGTACATCATATATGCATCATGATACATATGGCCTCACACAACTAAAACTGTTGCTGGCATTTTACATTCATATTTGTGTCCCCAGAGGGGATGGGCCACTCCCAGAAGTGAGTGCAATACTGGGTCAACCCGTGAGGAAGACAAAGCAAGCTTTGTACATACCTCAGAGTGCAAAAATTGAGGAACAACTAGTCCCCGAAGGGACGTATCAGTTGTTACACTGATAAGAACAGTTGAATTAATTATCAACATCAAAGCTGATACAGGGCCTACAGCAAAAGAAAATTGAAAATTTAAAATTGCTGCTGAGGCGCCTCAGGGCCCCTCGGTACAATGAGCACCGGAAAAGAACTAAGTTAAAGTTTAAAGTTTGTAAGTTCATAAGTTCATAGAGTAGGTAATTAAGTCAACTCTTGCATCTCTTCTTCCAGATGGAATGACTGCCCTTGATGGCCTCCATCACACATAGTCTGCGAAATAATGTTGAGTAGCTTCTACCAATCCCTAGGTCAGGAAGAAGATCATCATTGTCGGGATCCCACGATCCTAAGGATCCGATCACGAAGGCATCGACGGTCACATCTTCAAGTTGGTGTTGTTGCTTCAATAACAGCTTCAAATGCTCATACTTCTCTTTCTTCTTTTGCCTTGCGGCTCTCAGCGCATCCTGGCTGTCATCGAAGGGGATGGTGACATCAATAACAAATCCCTTCTGCGTCCTGGGGTTCACCAGGACTAGGTCCGGCTTCAGCAGACTTTCGTCCCCTGGGACAGATTGCTCCCTGAAGATGACAAAGTCCTCAGGTATTGCCTTAATCAATCTGTCCAGCAAGGCGTTATGCCTTGCTCTCACAGCTGGCATGAGTGGTGGACAGTGATTAAGTACATGGGGTAGTGTTTTTTCTGTGGATTTCCACAGGATAAGCATCTGCTAGAACCTGGTGGACATTTCTTCATTCTCTCCCTTACTTTCCCCACTGGCAAGAGGTTCAACCTAGCTTTCAACGCAAAGCGATACTGGGCAAAGGTTGTGAACCTCCCATCCTTAACCCATGAATTACTTGATGGATGGTTGGCTGCTGTGACAATCACCTTACCCTGATCCTCATTTTGACAGAGTTCCCCCAATCTCTTGTTTTGTTGGACGACATTTAATTTCTTCATAATAGACTTTCGTGATGACCAATTGAAGGACTCTCCCGCAATAATGATCAAGGTGGCGTTGTTTTCCAACAGCAACGTTGCATCAGTGGCTCGCAGAGACTTGCGTGCGGTGGACCACAGACTGCGGATATCTCCTTTTCTTCCTTCTTGAGGTGGTGATTCCTCTCTCATAAACAATGATAGATCTTCATTAGTTGGAGACTCCTTTCCTGTTCGAACTTTTACTATATCTGTTAGCTGTTGGCAGGCAATATCTCTGACAATGGCATCATTTTCACATGCTAACAGGGTGAAACATTGTAATGTGAGGGAGCAGTCCAACTTATCCGAGAAAGAGGGCAGGCCTAAGCCACCCTTCTCAGACTTCAAATGCATGAAGGTTGTGAGGGCTCTCTTGGGGATCTTCAAGTGCCTTTTCACCAAGACACGGATGGACTTGTCCAGGTTTTGGCACCACTTCCTGTATGGTAGGGCAGACTTAAAGTGATGGTCACACATGGGAAACACGAATCTTCTGTAGGCATCCATCTTTTGCCAGTCTGTGAGATCAGACGCAAATATTTTGGTGGTTTGGTGGTGGATATCGGATGCTAGGTCCTCAAGATTTGGGGAGGGGTCAGCTCCCAATTTGTTCCCAAGATACTTGTAGCGCTCAGTCCATTTGAGTGCCGGGATGGACTCTCCACAAAGGAGTGGTGAGAATGATTCGGTGTACTTCTTGCTGCCTTTGTTCTTCAGAGACAGTGAAGCGCACTTTCTGGTGTTAAAAGAGAGACCTCCCCACGTTGCAAATTCCTCCAGAGCATCCATCATTTCCCGTAGCCCCCTCTTATCCTCCGTGATTAGACATATATCATCCGCATAGGCCAGTATCCTGATGAGATGGTCGCTAATGAAATAGCCTCCCGACTCAAGAGATTGAATCCTTTTCAGGAGTCCTTCTATGACTAGGTTGAACAGGATAGGACTTAACGGGCATCCCTGTTTGACCCCCCTCTGGGAAATTATGGGGTTTGTCTGGCCTTGATCAACACTGATTCTGGTCTGGGAATTGGAGTAGATATCTTGGATTATATCCAGTGTTCTGCCTGTCAGCCCGTTTCTCTCCATCATAGTCCACAGAGTGTCGTAAGGGATGGAGCCGAAGGCATCCCGTAAGTCGATCCAGACAAGGTTGAGGTTCTTCCTCTTACGACGACTATCCTCCATGATGGATCGTAGTACAAAGGAGTGTTGCATGATGCCATCAAAGGGCATGAAACCCTTTTGCAAATGACTGATGGCGCCGGTGGCATTGGCCCATTGTGCAATTCTCTTTGCGATAGTGGCAGCGTAGAGTTTGTAGATGGTATTTTGAAGGCAGATTGGTCTCCAGTTTCTGATGTATTCGGGGTCGCCCTTCTTGTAGATTAAGATGGTGGAACTGGATTTCCAAGACGCTGGTACTCTTCTGTGAATTCTGCAAAACTCAAATATATTAGTCAAAAGGACACCTTTGGGGTCTAACCTTTTCCAAATGTTGTAGGTAATTCGATCAGGGCCCGGGCTTGATGTATTTGGCATCCTTCTTATCTGGTCTGAGACCTCCTTTGATAGGAATTGGGAGTCCAAGATGTCTTCCCGGGATGTACTGTCGTATAGCCACTCTGGAGTGGGTGTGCTGTTGCTATTGGTGTTGGCTGAAGACCCATTTGTCTGATGGAAGTGACTACAAACGTTGGCAGTGGAGATTGGGCATCTTTTTGACTCCTTATTGAGGATGGTCTTCATACATTTCTTTGGGTTTGAGCGATAAAGTCGCTGTAGGCTCGCTGCTTTTTCCGACTTCCTCTTTCGTCCCGGAGCCCTCCTCGGTGGTTGAGTAGCTGGTGGTGCAGGTGGCTGTACTTGAGGATCCGGTGCTGTAGAATGGTTCTGTGAGGCTGGTGGTGGATGGCATCCGACAGTAGCCGAAGATTCCTCTCGACGTGCTCTATTTCGTCTTCTGTTCTTCCACCATCTCCTAGCAGGTTGTTGGTTTCCGCTTTTGATATGAGAGCTAACTCGAGATGTTAGATCAATTAGGTGTTGCTCAAAGAAATCCCAGGTTGTGACCTCTGCATTCCTGGTGATATTGTGGAAGATAGGATTGAACTCGTGAAAAATATCTTGCAGGGAGTCTTGGTGACTTTGAGAGGTCTGAGGATTAAACCTTGAGGTTGGGAGTGGAGCAGATGGTGGGGTTGGCTGCAAAGCAGGAGATGGTGTTTGAGGCATCGGTGGGAGTGTAGCAATTGACAGAGTAGCAGTAGTTGCAGTAGATGGATGCAGTAAAGGAATACCAGTAGATGGTGACTGTTCATGTCCTTGGATGGGTGCTGATGCAGGAGGTTGTAAGGGAGGGATATCGGCAGATGGAGGTGATGGAGTTGGTGGATGTAACGTTGTAGTAGTTGGAGATGACGTGATAGATGAGACTGGAGGGGTAGTAATTGATGGAGGTAATACTGCAGCAATTGGGGATGTCGTTGTGGGATTAACTGATGGTGTTGTCTGCGGAGAGGATGGAATTGGAGGCAACAGAATATCAGTTGATGTAAGTGATGTTGTTATGGTTGGTGATGCTGGTACAATAGTTGCTGGTGGTAAAGTCGACATAGGAATGGGTGATGGTGGTGCTGATACAGTAGGCGAACTTCTAAGTGTAGATGTTGGTGTAGTTCTCGCAGGTGGTGATGTTGATGTAGGAGCAGCTGATGGTGTTGATTCAGTAGATGATCTTCTAGGTGTTGACAACGAAGCTCGTAGTGGTGAAGATCGAGGTGTGGGAGGTTGATGTGACTTCAGATATCTACACTTGTAGACATTCACCTGGCTAGCTGTTTTACTACCAATGTGTTCCGCTATTCGCTTGTTGGAGCTCGTCCCGAACAGAGTCAGTGCTTCCAGGAATTTGTCTTTTTCTGACTCCGACCATACACGGGGAGGCCCAGGTGCATTCCCCTCACACTGTGCTGACTTTTCGTTTGGATGCTGTGCACGAATGTGTTGAGATACTCCTCGCTTGGATGCAAAACTTTCATCGCAAAAGTCACAAGGGTAGTCACCCGATCTTGTCGCCACAGTTGTCGCCGCACCATGTTGCCTGCTGTAATGTGTAGAGATCGATCTTTTGGTGTCAAAGAGTTTGTTACAGACTCTACATTGAAATTTCTCCGTGAGAGGTAGGCCATGCTTTAAATGCCAATGTCTCTTAAAAGAGGAATAAAGATTAAAGGATAATCGACATTCAGGGCACTGATACGGAGTTCCGTCTTCTGGATATAGAGTTGTAACAGAAGTTGCACGAGTTGCCATTGATCACTTCTTCAGAGAGTTAAATCTGAATTCAGGTAGAGATAATTAAATAGTTCTTCCTTCAGGAATATTGCGAATCTTCTGGACTCCAAATAAGAATCTTGTCAAATTCAGGAAAAAATTACGAAAATTCGCTTCCAGTTACACTGATAAGAACAGTTATTTCTACTTGATCTTAGCCAAAAGGCCATGAAGCGATGGACAATAGGTAGAAGAGCTCACTTTTGAAGCATATCACTCACTTCCACCTTGTGGTTCACCGTTATCACTACATGTGTTAATATGCGAATGTATTTGCCAATAACCACTTGGAAAGTATTGCAGTAAGTTTTAGAGTAGTAAAAGCACCATGATAATAAAAAATGATTCAAGTTGTATTTAATTTAGAAACATAGAATATAATGTACATTATTATACCAATATTATACTGTAATGTCTCTATGCATGCATATATTCATGCTGCTCTAGAGTGAGTCCCTTGGATCCATTTAATTTATCCCTGATCTGATCACCCATCGCATGTAGGAAACATACCACTAGGACTTATATAGTGTGACCAATCGTGAATAATTCTACACTCACATAACTGCATAGAATATGTGCAGTATAGCCGCTGACAATATTATATTATTATACTATGTAATCAGTATTGTGTCATACTATTATTGGTACATCATTATGACATAAACGCCTCTCATCCTAGGTATTTAAGTCGTACTGTCCTCACACATGGTAGGTTCTGGTTATTTCCCTTCATATTTGTGTCCCCAGAGGGGATGGGCCGCTCCCAGAAGTGGGTGCAATACTGGGGCAACCCGTGAGGAAGACAAAGCAAGCTTTGTACATACCTCGGAGTACAAAAATTGAGGAACAACTAGTCCCGAAGGGACGTATCAGTTGTTACACTGATAAGAACAGTTATTTCTACTTGATCTTAGCCAAAAGGCCATGAAGCGATGGACAATGGGTAGGAGAACTCGCTTTCAAAGCATATCATTGACTTCAACCTTGTGGTTTGTCGTTATCGCTACATGTGTTAATATGTGCAAATGTATCTGCAAATAACCTCTTCAAAAGTATTGCACTAAAGCTCTAGAGTAGTAAAAGTACATAATAAAAATGATTGAGTTGTATTAGAAACATGAAATAGCATGTACATTATTATACCAGTATTTAACTGTAAAATGTCTCTATGCATGTATGTGTTCATGCTGCTCCTGAGCGAGTCCCTTGGATCAATTTGATTTATCCCTGTTCTGATCACCCATTGCATGTAAGAAACATTCCGCTTGGGCTAGTATGGTGTAACCAATTGCAAATAATTCTACACTCACATAACTGTATGGAATACGTGTAGTGTATACATAGACTATACGTATATTATTATTATATAGCATCCGTTACCATGGAAACAGTACTATTATACAGCAATTTTATAATGTATAAAGCGCTAGCAACAGTATAAAGCGTTAGCAACGGATGCTATAATGGTTAAGACATGGACACTCGGGCATTATGACATATAAAATACACTCGCCCTCGGGACTCGGTATTTATATGTCATAATGCCCTTGTGCCCATGTCTTAACCACTAAGTAACTAGTATTGAATCATACTATTATTGGTACATCATTATGACATAAATGCCCCTCATCCTAGGTATTTGAAGTCATACTGTCCTCACACATGGTAGCTTCTGGTTATTTTCCTTCATAATATTGTGTCCCCAGAGGGGATGGGCCGCTCCCAGAAGTGGGTGCAATACTGGGGCAACCCGTGAGGAAGACAAAGCAAGCTTTGTACATACCTCGGAGTACAAAAATTGAGGAACAACTAGTCCCCGAAGGGACGTATCAGTTGTTACACTGATAAGAACAGTTATTTCTACTTGATCTTAGCCAAAAGGCCATGAAGCGATGGACAATGGGTAGGAGAACTCGCTTTCGAAGCATATCACTCACTTTAACCTTGTGGTTCTCCGTTATCAGTACATGTGTTAATATACGGATGTATCTGACAATAACCATTTCCAAAGTATGGCAGTACAGCTCTAGAGTAATAAAAGTACCATATAAGAATGATTCAAGTTGTATTAGAAACATGGAATAGTATGTACTACATTATTATACCAGTATTTTACTGTAACATGTCTATGCTTGCATTATATTCATGCTGCTCTTGAGTGAGTCCCTCGGAACCATTTAATTTATCCCTGTTCTGATCACCCATCGCATGTAGGAAACATACCACTAGGGCTTGTACAGTGTAACCAATTGCAAATAATTCTACACTCACATAACTGTATAGAATATGTGCAGTAGAAACACAGACAATGTATTATTATACTATGCAGCCAGTATTGGTACATCATATATGCATCATGATACATATGGCCTCGCACAAATAAAACTGTTGCTGGCATTTTACCTTCATATTTGTGTCCCCAGAGGGGATGGGCCACTCCCAGAAGTGAGTGCAATACTGGGTCAACCCGTGAGGAAGACAAAGCAAGCTTTGTACATACCTCGGAGTACAAAAATTGAGGAACAACTAGTCCCCGAAGGGACGTATCAGTTGTTACACTGATAAGAACAGTTATTTCTACTTGATCTTAGCCAAAAGGCCATGAAGCGATGGAAAATAGACAGGAGAACTCGCTTTCGAAGCATATCACTCACTTCCACCTTGTGGTTCTCCGTTATCACTACATGTGTTACTATGCAAATGTATTTGCCAATAACCACTTGGAAAGTATTGCAGTAAAGCTCTAGAGTAGGAATAGTACATAATAAGAATGATTCAAGTTGTATTAGAAACATGGAATAGTATGTACTACATTATTATACCAATATTTCACTGTAATGTCTCTATGCTTGCATTATATTCATGCTGCTCTTGAGTGAGTCCCTCGGAACCATTTAATTTATCCCTGTTCTGATCACCCATCGCATGTAGGAAACATACCACTAGGGCTTGTACAGTGTGACCAATGCAAATAATTCTACACTCACATAACTGTATAGAATATGTGCAGTAGAAACACAGACAATGTATTATTATACTATGCATCCAGTATTGGTACATCATCATGACACAAATGACCTCACACAAATAAAACTGTTGCTGGCATTTTACCTTCATAATATTGTGTCCCCGGAGGGGATGGGCCGCTCCCAGAAGTGGGTGCAATACTGGGGCAACCCGTGAGGAAGACAAAGCAAGCTTTGTACATACCTCGAAGTACAAAAATTGAGGAACAACTAGTCCCCGAAGGGACGTATCAGTTGTTACACTGATAAGAACAGTTATTTCTACTTGATCTTAGCCAAAAGGCCATGAAGCGATGGTCAATGGGTAAAAGAACTCACTGTCAAAGCATATCATTCACTTCCAGCTTGTGGTTCGCCGTTATCGCTACATGTGTTAATACGTGAACATATCTTCAAATAACCTCCCCTAATGTATTGCAGTAAAGCTCTAGAATAATAAAACTACCACAATAAAAGGAATCCGTGTCGATAATAATTGTGGATTACCATCGTCGTATGATTCCGTATTAGATTGTGTGTAACCTATGCGTATTTCGCAACAAAAAAAACACGTGAATGTTGTGTGTCGTGTGTCACGTGAGTTTACACGTGTGTACCGGGAGGAAAATGTGACCATAGATGCGACGTTGATTCCCCAACAGAGAGAGGAATGGCACAAGTTTTACCCTTGTTGACATTGAGTAGATATTGTGATATTCCAAGATTTTCCTAGTAATCGTGTAGTAAGGAGCTGATACGGTGGAACCTTAGATCTGAACCTGAAATCACAAAGGTAATCAATAGTCCTTTTAAGCGGATTTGCATGATGTTTGGAGATAGATCACTGAAAGAAATTATCATAAACTCTCTGCTTGATTTTTTTTCCCAACTGAGGCACTCAATGCTTTAGGTGCAAATTACTGACTCCACTCACTTTCAGTCTAACCACTAGAACGAGTGTCCTTGGCAGCAAGAACGGTAGAATCGTTTTCAGCAAGGGTCTTTTAAACATTGCTTCGATAAGATTTCTTGTAGGTATACCACAGGCTGCATAGATCATTCTTATGACCTTCTTGTGGCTTGGGCTCGTTGGTCAAAAATGGTCTTGTTTTTCAACAAGGGATCTCCATGATTTAGATTGCAGTGACCTTTAGACGATAAGTAGAGGCTGATAGAGAACCTTCATTGTTGATATGGAGTGCTGTATTCTGGACATAGGATAGTAGATGATCTCAATACTATTCTAATGACTTATGATATCTGTTTCTGGTGTTGATGTATTGGGGTAGATGATGGTACTCCACATAGTGCATTCATGATCTTTTTGATAAGGCCAGAGCATATGGATGACCATGTGTTCCCTGCAATGTGGGTGGTCTGTGTGTTTATATGTCTACGCTTGTAGACATGCACTTGCCTAGCTGATTTGCTTCCTATATGTTCCACGATTCTCTTGTTGGAGTATGCCCCAGATAGAGTTGTAGTGTTTGTATATGTTTTGTCTTCTATGCTTCTGACCATACATGGGAGGTACGGCAGCTAGTACTCTACTTACATAGGGCTAATTTTTTACTTGGACATTGAGCATAAATATTTTGTGGGAGACTCCTCATTTATGGAATATTGAATGTTTTCTGCCAATCCCTATTCCTTGTAGAAAGGCATCGTTGTCTGGTTTCCATGATCCCGGGGATCCAATTATACGAAGGTGTTGACTGTCACCTCCTTGAGTTGATGTAGTTGCAATGGCTTGAGGTGCTCATATTTGTCCTTCTTCTATACTGTCCAGCGTCTTCAATGCTTTCTGACTGACATGAATAGGATGGTAATGTCAATGATGAAACCCTTACGTGTTTCACTATTCGCCAGTACCAAATCTGGTTTGAGCTGGTCTGTGTCTCCTAGCTGGTATGGTTTGTTCTTTGAATTTCTGGAATGTATCCAGGACAGCCTTATAATTCACTGAAAATATGATTATTACAACAAAAAAAATGTTTAAACTACAGAAACTGGGGTAGTCAATCATTTGGTTGATTTGAGATTTGATAAGCATGTTAAAATAACTGATCCTTCGATTGTTCATTAAACTGTATATAGCTTGTTGAAATAATCCTAATATTTGCTTAAAATAATGAATCGAACTGTAATTCAACGAAGTGAACATTAATTGAAATAAGCAATATTATATTATCATTGCAATCCAAAACTACATTACCGAAACAGCATAATATTAATCTAACAAATGAATGCAAACCATTTAAAATGAATATTGCTGTTGAAATAAAGGTTGATACAATAATAGCTCAATTTGTTTACATACATGGAGCTGCAACTTAAGTGCACGAATGTGTTGAGATACTCCTCGTTTAGATGCGAAACTTTCATCACAAAAGTCACAAGGGTAGTCACCCGATCTTGTCGCCACAGTTGTCGTACCATGTTGTTTGCTGTAATGCGTAGAGATCGATCTAACTGGATATCTGAGACTCCTTTTCTTCTCTCTTGAGGGGATGATTCCTCTCTTATAAATGATGTTAGATCTTCATTAGTTGGAGACTCCTTTCTTGTTTGAACGTTTACTACATCTGTTAGTTGTTGGTAGGTAATATCTCTGACAATGGCATCATTTCCACATGCTAACAGGGTGAAACATTGTAATGTGAGGGAGCAGTCCAACTTATCTGAGAAAGAGGGCAGGCCTAAGCCACCCTTCTCAGACTTCAAATGCATGAAGGTTGTGAGGGCTCTCTTGGGGATCTTCTAGTGCTTTTTCACCAAGACACGGATGGACTTGTCCAGGTTTTTGCACCACTTCCTGTATGGTAGGGCAGACTTGAAGTGATGGTCGCACATGGGAAACACGAATCTTCTGCAGGCATCCATCTTTTGCCAGTCTGTGAGATCAGACGCAAATATTTTGGTGGCTTGGTGGTGGATATCAGATGCCAGGTCCTCAAGATTTGGGGAGGGGTCAGCTCCCAATTTGTTCCCAAGATATTTGTAGCGCTCAGTCCATTTGAGTGCCGGGATGGGTTCTCCACAAAGGAGTGGTGAGAATGATTCTGTGTACTTCTTGTTGCTTTGATAATGAAATTTAAGGACTTTCGATAATTAATACAATATAATAGCAATCATTTAACAACTACAACATAATTTAGTACTTTGAGTAAGCACAACTTGTTAACATTGAGAACCATAAAGACCAAGGAAACGTCATCGTGGCAGTTGCGCTACATCCATCCAGCAATGCGTGGATAAAGGATGGGAAGTATACCACCTTTGGCCAGAAGTTTAAGTTACTTAAAGTTATCTTGTTATTATTGAAATTTGTCTTCCAGTCTGTTGATTGGTGTCAATCTGTGGAATTTGATATTGCCGAGACTTGGTGATAGATGTTAGATGCCAGGTTGATTGTCTACATTTTGTAGGGGAGCAGTTCCTAATGTAATTGTTTCAAAAGTCTGCAGGAGAAATATGCTGTATATCAAATAAATTGATTACCCAAAGTACCAAATTATGTTGTACTTGCCAAATGATTGATAATTATGTTGTAATTATTGAGTGTTCTTGAAATTCATCATCAAAAATCTGAAAGTTACTTTTTATTATTGTAATTTGTCTAATTTCTGGCACAGTACTTCCAGTCTGTTGCTTGTTGCCAATCTGTGGAATTTGAGTATTGCCGAGGCTTGGTGATAGATGTTATAGATGCCAGATTAATTGTAGACATTTTGTAAAGGATCAGTTCTAAATAATTATTTCAGTCGGGTTTTACAGGATGCCAGGATGAATTCTCCGAGAGTGACTCGAAGGATATAATGTACTTCTTACCACCCTTATTTCTTAAAGATATTGAGATACTTGTCAGCGTTGAAGCACAGTTGAGTTTGTGTAGTGAACTCTCCTCTCAGATCACAAATATCTCTCAAGTATATAGTGCACTGTGTACATTGTACACACGGTTTCTAGTTGCAAATGTACACTGTGAATGTAAGATAAACAGACACACGACAGCAAAAGCTCACCCTACCAAGAATGCTATAAATTCAGGTTTTTAATTGATTGTGGACAAGTTTACATCCGGTCTTTTGATAATAATGATCTTATTCAAGTAACAACGTAATCCATTTTCTATTCAATAAAACTCACCGAAAAATGGCTGTGATCTATACTGTGTTAGGTGATCCGAAACTCAGATCTCAACTTACAACACAACGTGCCTACAGTAGTATACTGATTGAGCAATTATTTTCTTTGTCACATTGTATCATGTTTCCATTCAAAGAAAGAGAAATATTGGGAACAAATTGCTGAGGTCTAATTTAAGGGCCATTTTGCATGGCTTGGAGACCAATGATGATGATTAGTATTGTTATATTATGTTGAGGTGTAGCACGAATAATATATATATATTATTATATATTATTATTATTATTATTATTATTATAATCTTAATGTTATTTAACAAGGACCGTATTATGTATATCTCATGTATTTGAATGCTTTATTTATGAGAATCGTTATTATACTGCAAAATTATTAAGCTAAAACAATTATGTCACAGTATATATATACGTAGCAATGCACACACACACACACACACACACACACACACACACACACAACACAACACACACACACACACGTACCGTATATTGATGAATTAATACACATACACACACAAATAATATAATTTTTAGTGGTAAAGACATGGGCACGGGGGCATTATGACATACAAAATACCGAGTCTCGAGGGCGTGTGTATTTTATATTATATCATACTGACCGAGTGTCCATGTCTTAACCAGTATAGCATCTGTTGCTAAAGCTTTATACTGTTGCTATTGCTTTATACATTATAATTGATGTATAATAGTACTGTTTTTATGGTAATGGATGCTATATTATTATAATAATATGTATATACGTATATACTGTACCTCTAAAGTATACGTATGTACATAGCAATAATATTATAATACATCAGTATTATTATGCATTGTAATACAAAACATCACTATAACCTGTGGTGTTTATACATGCATACGTATAAGGCTGGGATGCATGGGGTATAGGACTCTCCCCTGTCCCCTATAGGCCTATAGAATGAACCCTGCAGTATGTTACTGCATATAGACCCTATAACATGCACCTAAAACACATTACGTACCTGCATGCACTGATGGGGTGGTGCGTGTATATATAAATTCCATATAACTTAAGATACATTTACAAATAATTGTGTTAATTATCTTCTTTTTCACATCTAGCTATAGTCTAACCTCCCCGAGCAGTTTGGGTTCCAATGAAACGTCTAGCTATAATTAATATACATTGGTTATAATATAATAATTGTCGATAAATATATTCAATAAAAACCTAGAGCCCTATAACTGTCATGGCCATTGTTGTATTGTATTCCTATTATATTATATCCTATTATCTGTAATATTTATTATATATATATATTATTATTATTATTTTAAATTTGATAATTGTATAATTAATGTTGAATGAGTTATAGTATAACTAAACAATAATATTATAATTTATATATTGTATTCTATATAATTAGTATTATTACACGTGATATTAAAAAGATGAAGGAATCTCAACAATAATAGATAACAAAATTATTATGCATAACAGATATTATGATATACGTACATACAAAGCTAGATGAGGGATATTATACAGTTAGTTGGAAATAATACTATCTAATAGCATGAATAAAATGGTGAATCCACAGATCCTTCACCAAAGCTGCACAGGGGAAGACCAACAGTGAGTACTAACAGGTGTACAGAGTTAAGATAGTGAACACACTGCTTGTGTGTGATGGGGTGTGCTGTGAGTGTGCATGTAATTGAAGTACTTATGTATGTACCATTCAGGTACAGTGCAGACCTTAGCATGACACACACACAGTACTCGTGTACAAGTAATCAACTGGACACAAGTACCCATGTATGTACAGTAGAAAACTGTTGAGAGATACTACAAGGGACCCACAAAGTCAGTTCTTGTTATCGGATGTTCTTATCAGGATTCCCTTACCACACTACTACAGTAAACCAAAGCTCTTGAATTGGTTGGTATTGAGGAGACATTTGTCTTGAAGGTGTTTGTTCCTATTTGTTTGTTTGTTGTCCCTACTGTGTGTACATGTACATTCCGCTAATGAATACAATCAGAGTTGAGTGCGAGGTGTGATCGTCCAGTGAAACCTCTATAATCTGCCATAATTGAGAGTTGCGTTTTTATGGCGGAGTAGCGAGGTTGGTGGATAGATGAGGTTTGAGCCTACTTCATACTGGTACGTGCACAAAACATCAAACAAACACAAACACAATCATCAACACAAAATTTATGTGGCTGCTGCGTTCAAATCACTTGGGCGCCTCCTTCAAGTTTATAAGAACCTTCTCTGAAGATTCTGAGGATATAACTTCTGGCGAAGCCATTGTGCTTGATTTCTAGCCCAATTTGCAGTGGTCAGCGTTTCGAAATCGGCCATTTTATTTGCACAATATAAGTGAATGCATACTACAGGTCTATCAGGTGGTGGATTTCCAGGGGAAATTATCAGTTAATAGTACTATTTCATCATCAAAAATTGTGGCAGATGGCGGTATTGGCGGGTGGCGGATTAGGTGTATATCAAACATTATTTTAATTTGTTCTTTGAAAACTAGGGCGGATTAGCGGATTTGATAGATTATAGAGGTTTCGCTGTAGTACACGTGTGTACATACATATATGGACATGATAGTGGGTACACATGTACTGTACACATCCCTCATGTATGCTAGTACATACCTGTAAGAGTCATTGGAAGGTAGGGGGATACCAAACTCATCTACTTTTCCATTCTATTTGGACGACTGGTGCTGTTCTTGCTTGGCTGCCTTCTCCCTCATTACAATCTCCATGTACTTCTACAGCACAGGGTCCACATGTACATGTGAATACGATATGTATACAGATAATACTACACACAGTACGTATGTACAAGCACAGTATGTATGTGTGAGCCTAGTACATACATACAGATGTACTGTACGTACGTACCATTCCAGCTACTTTCTCAGTGGGGTCTTTGTCAGTTCATCAATAGTTGCCTTCATTTCTGTAGGAACATATGTACATATGTAATTGCATGAATCAACATTCATTGCAGATTCTACTCACATTTACAGCACACAAGTACAGTAGGTTACAGTACAGTATGTACAAACACATGTGTACACGTATTACCGTACAGCGGTAAAATTTTTGCGGGACAAAATTTTCGCAGATTTCATGGTTGGCCTAACATCTGTGAAAATTATATCTGTGAATTAGGCGTTCTTGCTGTTCTGTCGCGTGACTCTGGCCAGCATCCGCGAAAATAGTATCTGCGAATTTTCATTTTTGGAGCCATCTGCGAAAATTTTGTCCTCCGAAAATTTCCTGCTATACGGTAGTTATACAGTGCTTTTGTTGGGTACATGGGAATACACTCAGTGTTAGGAAGAGATATCACTTTGCCCTCCCTACATTGCTTCCTAACACTAAGCATGGTCCCATGTAGCCAACAGAGCGGGCATAACAAATTTGTATCCCGTCAAACCTGAACGTGGCAACAAAGAGAGCTAGTGAGAAAGAAGCTGAAATGGTGGATCAAGTAGTACTCTGTCATATGTATGTATGTATGTGTATTGGGAACATACATATGTACATATAGTACGTATATATGTATATATTGTAGTACTATACCTACATAATATTATTAGGTACATATACAACTATAGTAAAAACATATTAACACAAACACTCTTATAAGACGATTACTGCCTAACACAGACCAGTTTTTTCACTATTGTTTGGTTTGCAGTAGTAGTGTACACAAAGCCAGCAAATCTTGATAAGAAGAACATTTGTTAACAAGAACCGAATTTGTGGGTCCCTTTGAGTTTGTCTCCACAGGTTTCCACCATATGTAGGTACAGTACGTATGTAGGCAATACATGCAAACAAGTACATGTGTAAGTATGAGTAAGGCACACACACACATGTACGTACATACTGTACGCATATACATATGTACATAGTAATATCTACATGCATGTACATACGTACAAATGTACGCATGTATGCAACTAGGTACAGTATGTATGTATGGAGGTATACACATGCACACAGGCGTGTACATAGTCTCTTGTAGAGAGAGGAATATCCCAATTTCTTACTTTGAGCTCTTCCTACTAAGATATCAACTTCATGCACCAACTTAATGTTGCAAAGACTATTTTCTGGAGCATATCATGTACACATGTATATACTGTATAGTATGCACAGTAGGTGTATGTTTATATATACATACAGTGTGAACCTGCATACGTATGTATGCATATACGACACAACAGTACTTGTCAATATGTATGAAATACTATTCTCATACATGTACAGGGTGACCACTACCTGTAGTCTCACTCCATACACAATCCACACCAGTTAAGACTGTATCAATGATAATACACACATGTACACAGCTGTAGATACTCAACAGACCAACATTCCTACACGTTATCAGAGGTATATAACATATAGGCCTATACCAACACTTATTAGATCACGTGTGGACCAGCCGCTGTACGGTTTGCTGAGGATAATAGTCTGCCTATCGTCGACTAACGAAGTATAGAACTCACTCGATCGTATATGATGTCCTCTAGTCCTTCAAGTCACAGGTCTTCGAGAAGGCATTAGAAGGGTGACCGCCCGTTCTCGACAGAGATTGAGCATATCAGACGACCGAATTTTCTCCCTGGACCATGTAAATAGTTGACATTGTGATGATCAGTGAGGGGGGAATTCCTGATCCTCGTAGACTAACAGGACTGTAAATTTTCTTGGACACACCCTCCTAACTAACATTCGTTCGCTAACTTCGTTGCTATCCTGTACGTACATTGATGGCAGAAAAAGCGCCATCTTCCAGTTCTCCAGAGGATAAGGAATCTTCGCGTTGTCAGTTGCAAGGTATGGAAGATCTAGGGGATCCGAGGCCAGATCAGCCTTGCATGCTCTAGTTCGAGTCTGCAAAGCAGACGTTCCAGGGAGAACAGTGACATTGGTGGTGAGTACAGTTCCCCATGTAGCCCATTTCACAGGTCACTGAACCTTGTACTGCAGTTTCTCCACTTGTCCTCTCAGTGCAGTACTGTATAATGTGTGAACAACTCAGTCACTTGTGATCAATCACTGACTGATACTGTTTATGTACTGTTTGAAGTGAACTGGAAGAGAGTGTTGTTCTCAGAACCTGTACAATGACATGGACACATGTATTTCCTCACTATCTACACTGGGACTATGTACCGTGTGTTCTCCACTTACCTATTTGATATGGGATTTGATGATACATGATAATGGCAATTCATGATACTACATTGTGATACATAACAATCATGACACAATATCATGCATCTTATGCCCTTCCAGTGCCACTGTCCAGTGACCCTCACTTGCTCTTATCCTTGACCCTTGCTCACCCAAAGTTAACTATTTGTAGGTACATACATACTTTTTAGTACGTACGTTTGTGTGAATATTATGTAGAATAATCAAATGTCTTTATGTATAATGTGTAATAAATGTAGTATTATGAATGTATATATGTCTATATCTCCATTCATGCCTTTATGTTGCGTTCTTCCAGTGACACTGTCCAGTGGGCCCTATCAGGCAGGTACCAAGTGTGTCATCTCTGGTGGCATCTCCTGACCTATCTCAGACCCGTTCACACCCGATATCAAGGTACATGTGTATGTACACAGATAATGAATGTAGTTGAGGCTATTTCAGTATACAAATCTTATGTACATATTATGTAGGAGCTGATATGTACATGTAATATATGTATGCACATACGTACATATGTACCTACTCCAATACTTTGTAAACTTGGGTTTTATTTTGTACCAGTCTCAGAATGTGACTCCTCACTTCACTATTGATTGAATGAAGAGTCCCATTCCCATGACAAGTGGACAGAAACTGGAAGTTTCTGATTTGAAATCGACTCTGGAGACAACGGATCAAAAGCCAGTACTGACCATTCCAATGCAGCCAGTTCCCCATTCCAACGCCACCATCCCCAAACTCAGTCCTTTCAACAATGTCCTAGGCCCCTTCGCTAATGTCGCCACCACTGACCATCCCAGGGGAACCCACCCAACTGGTGTCCGTAGCACCTGTATCAATACCAGTTGAGAAAGGAGCAACCAGTACCAAGGTTGTGCCTTATCTCAGCTCAATAAGGGTATGCTCTACTTATGTACTATGTGTGTGTGTACTCTGTATGACTAGACGTATGTACATACCCAAGGAACTGTTTGTGTGTGTGTGTGTGTGTGTATGTGTGTGTGTGTGTGTGTGTGTGTGTGTGTGTGTGTGTGTGTGTGTGTGTGTGTGTGTGTGTGTGTGTGCCTGTGTGTGTGTCTGTGTATGATACATACATACATCAGATATGTACAAGTAAATACTTCATACGAGGGAAAGTACTCACTTAAAATAATTATATGTACGTATGTACATTACATTCAGTATGTGATTCTGTACTCACTTTCTTTATTGGTAGAATGCACATGTGAAGAGTTGGAAGCCGGACTCTGTCCCATGTTCACCTTGATCTGGGAGCAGCCTGAGGCATACGCATTCCGCAAGCCAGTCGACCCTCAGAGGCTGCGGATCCTGGTGAGTGCCATCATAGATACTGCACTGACAGTTACTGCATGCATAACATGTCTTTCTATTCACCCCTCTCCACCAGGACTACTTTCAATATTGTCAAGTACCCCATGGACCTGGGCACTATTGACAGGAAACTAGTAAATGGAGAGTACAAGAATCCATGGGAGGTAGGGGATGTGTGTACCTTCATGTGGTGGGAGATAGGGGAGGCTGTGTACCTACATGTGGTGGGAGATAGGGGAGGCTGTGTACCTACATGTGGTGGGAGATAGGGGAGGCTGTGTACCTACATGTGGTTGGAGATAGGAGATTTGTGTGTTCCTACATGTGAGGGGAGATAAGAGATGTGTGTACCTACGTACATGTGGTGGGAGGTATGAGATGTGTGTACCTATGTACACACATATCATATGTATCTAGGTATCTAGGTGTATCTAGGTATAGGGAGGCTGTGTGTACCTACATGTTGTGGGAGGTAGAAGATTTGTGCATAACCAGAACACTGTATTGTGCATGTGGTTGTCATTGTTGTTGCATAAGTGTATGTGTCCATGGAATATTGTGTTATGTTAAGTACACTTTGACTCTTGTCTGTTGTATCATACTTATTTCTTGTGTCAGTATATCTTACTTCCTGTGTGTATGTATCATATTTTCTTCCTGTGTCTTACGATACTCAGTTCTGCAATGACATGTGGCTGATGTTCGACAATGCCTGGTTGTACAACAGGGAAACCTCCAAGGTGTACAAGTTGTACAAGGTCTTCTGAGAACATGTGGACAACACGATGAAGTCTTTTGGGTATTGCTGTGGAAGCCAAGTGAGTTGAATGCACTACTACACCACTCAATCCTGTCTGTTATTGTGTATCAGTACTGAAATTTTATGCCTTCTTTGCACACACTCTTCACCTGTATTAATGCACTTATATTCGCATGTACGTACATACAAATGTACCTATGCCCTAACAAAGTGTGTTTTCCTGCTGCAATACTTACCATACGTAGTAGTCTCGCATAGCCCAGACCCACTCCTTGCCTCCATTTTTATAATTATGACGTCATGTGGTTGGCGAGAAGACACTTGAAACAAAATCGGTAGGGGCTGTTGACCAGACCCCTTCCCACCGACTGCATGACATCATAATTATAAAAATGGAGGCGAGAAGGGGGTCTGGGCTATGCGAGACTTCATACGGAGTACTGTGTGTACCTATGTACATACATGATTGAATCTCATTTTCTCAATTTGTGTTTTCTGCAGTATTCGTTCAGTCCACAAGTGCTATATTGTTTCAGTACAAACCTCTGTCCAATCTCTCAGGATGCCTCTTACTACAGTTATGAAAGCAGATGTGTGCGTGCGCGCGCGCGCGCGCGTGTGTGTGTGTGTGTGTGTGTGTGTGTGTGTGTTTGTGTGTGTGTGTGTGTGTGTGTGTGTGTGTGTGTGTGTGTGTGTGTGTGTGTGTGTGTGTGTGTGTGTGTGTTATTGTGTTAACCTCAAGTGTGTGTTTGTATCATGTTCATGCTATCAGTATGTACGTATGTACACCATGTATCCTGACCAGCCACATGCTGACCTGTTGGTAGCTAATTTATTAGTGAATAGTGTCATGGTAGACAGATAGATCAAAGGAAAAAGCTGTTGATACACCACACTTGCAGTCACCAATGCAACACACTTGCAAACACGTTATTAAGGATTCATCACCCTTTCCATTGAGTGATCAGACCAATTTCCTGTCACAAACAACTTCAGCAACAGGGAACAATGAACAAATAAAATTACCAGCCCATGGGATGTGCAGCTACATAGTCACACTTTCAATTCATTAACCATGTGCTTCAGCCCGAGGTGATTGATTGGAAGTGTGACTGTTTTAGCTTCACATCCCCTGTGGTGTGGACATAACTGACTCAGGGATACGTACATGGGACATGTATCCCTGTTCGTCTCTGATGTTGCCACCAATCAGGATGCATGTTCATATGTATATATATGTACATAGTAACCACACATACAACATATGTACATATGTACGTACGTAGTTTATATTACTGATACACTGTTTATTATGTATAAATCCTGTTTTCTGCTGATAGACTAGTGGTATTTGCCTGCTTGTTCTCCAGGTATGTGTTAAGTGTTTCGTTGAAATTCCTGGAGATATAGTTTCAATAGGAGATGACCCTTTCACTTTAGTGTGAGTTCACTGTACCCCTGTGTGTGTGTGTGTGTGTGTGTGTGTGTGTGTGTGTGTGTGTGTATGTGTGTGTGTGTGTGTGTGTGTGTGTGTGTGTGTGTGTGTGTGTGTGTGTGTGTGTGTTGTGTGCAGACGAGGTGTAGCTCTCCTGTGTTGTGTGTGGATGAGGTGTACCTCTCCTGTGTGTTGTGTGTGGATGAGGTGTACCTGTATGTCTTGTAGTGATATTTACTTACGTACATACATATGTATGTATATTGGACCAATACTAAATGCGCACATACTTTTCTTGTAGTGTTATTGAGAAAAGCAAGTTGTTGAGATAAAGAACAGTCACATTGAATCCGAACCGTGAGTGCTAATTATCATACATGTCAGCACTGTATGTATTATGTATTATGTATTTGTACCTTCTTGTATTAGTTTGTATTAGTATGTACGTACATACATATGTACAATACACATGCTTTTATATGCAATAGACAGTGGACTCCCACATCTAGATCATTTTATCTTCTGCTCCTTAGAATGGTTGACTGTATTCACTGTGGTCATACGTTCCACAAGGTTTGTGTCCTGTGGCATGAGTCCATCTGGTCTGAAGGATACCAGTGTGACATCTGCTTGAGAACACTAAGTACCACCAGGAAGGAAAACAAGTACTGAGCTAAAGTTGAGGGAGCAAGTGCAGGTGTGTGTCTGTGTGTGTGTGTGTGTGTGTGTGTGTGTGTGTGTGTGTTTGTGCGTGCACGTATACACACTATTCAATATTCTTATGTGCTTATGTACTGTATACATTTTCATACCTTAACAACAAAAGTATGAAACAGCTCATATTATTTGGGCATGCTTGCCAAGCAAAGGAGAAGGCTACATCTTCCACTGCCCTGAACAGAAGATCCTGAAGCTGAAGAAACTGCAGAAGTGGTATCATAGCATGTTGGAGAGAGCCAAGCAGAGCTCTATTATTCAGGACTTCTATGTAAGTCTGCACATCCCCTTGCCCTGTACAACTGGAGATCAATGGCTATTGCAAGAGATATGTTGATTTGTGGTCTCTTTGTTTGCTTTTTGTTTGTGAAGTAAATTGTTTATTTAGCAGCTGTTGTTGTGTTTGTTTGCTTTCTTCCCACCCATGCTAACACCAGGATATTTACCAGTACTACAAAGACAAGCACATGACCAGTATCCAGGGACTACCTTACTTTGAGGGAGATTTCTGGCCTAATGTGATTGAAGAACAGATCAAGGAACTGGAGTTGGAAAAGGAGAGAATCGCCACCGTAGCCAATGAAGCAGAGGTTAGTTCCTGGTCTGCATTGCCAGAAATAGCACCTTGCTTGTGAAGTTTGAATTTTCTCTACCTAAAATATGTACCTATGTACGTACCTACACATGTATGCGTACATGTGTAAATATTTGTGTCCTATATAAGGTAGCTTGTCCCACACTGAAGGTGTTTAACGTACCACTCAATTTGTCATTGCTGGACTCAGCATTGGCTATACTACCCAAATCATAACCATACAAGGTACATACGTACACATTAAAGCTGGCAAACAGAGAGCATAGCTTGCCTATGGACACAGTCAACAACTGCTGGTGATAAAACATGAGTGATAATGGCAAATCAACACTGGTAACCATGTCATGGCCATCTTCATTGTGCAAGTGTACATTTATGTACCAACAAAGCTAATGTATTGCATCATTGAACAAAATATTGCTCAATAGAGCTATTGTATTGTACAATCAAACACGTGTTTGTTGTTGACACTGATAATACAGCACTGTTGTGGAGAATGGGGTGGAGTAGAGATTTACCTACTTCTTATATTGTAGATACATACAGTTCGTACATACATGCCTATGTCTTTGTTAATATGTATGTATGCATGCATTTAGTGAACCAATTTCCATTTTCTTGGTTTCAGAGTCAAATATTGAGCAGTAAGCAAAGCTCAAAGAAGACTGCTGAGAAGGCTGATAAGAGTAAGCAACCAAAGAAAGCTGGGGATTTGTCTCAGAGATTGTTGAGCATCATGGAGAGCCGTAAAGTGGTGTGTGTGTGTGTGTGTGTGTGTGTGTGTGTGTGTGTGTGTGTGTGTGTGTGTGTGTGTTGTGTTGTGTGTGTGTTTGTGTGTGTGTTTGTGTGTGTGTTTGTGTGTATGTGTGTGTGTGTGTGTGTGCGTGTGTGTTGTGTTGTGTGTGTGTTTGTGTGTGTGTTTGTGTGTGTGTTTGTGTGTATGTGTGTGTGTGTGTGTGTGTGTGTGTGTGTGTGTGTGTGTGTGTGTGTGTGTGTGTGCATGTGTGTTGTGTTGTGTGTGTGTTTGTGTGTGTGTTTGTGTGTGCGTTTGTGTTTGTGTGTGTGTGTGTGTGTGTGTGTGTGTGTGTGTGTGTGTGTGTGTGTGTGTGTGTGAAGTGTGCATGCGTTCGTGCGTGAAGTGTATTCAAAGGTCCCTATAGGACTGTTTCAGGAAGCAGAGGTTGAAAGATGGGCATTTAGTAATGTTTCTCCAGGATTCCATCCCAAATGTGGTGTGCGTTTGTGTTCTGTTACGTTCTCCTGTGGACTCCTTGTCATGTGAGTGAGGTAAATCAACCAAGTACCAGATGGCCTCTTATGTAGTTGAAAATTTTCACGAGAACTCTTACAGATGTGTAATGTGAGGTAGCTGGAAAGTAGGACAGAGAATACATCTATTGTCCAATCCCTTCACAGCTGAATGGTAGAAGACGTATAGTTGTACATTGTGTGTGTGAATTGTATCATAATAATTTCATTATACAACATGTTATTATAATGATTTTATATTATTCATGGGTGATATTACCGATGATGTTCGCGATGATTTTATATTATCGTACAGTATATAAAACATTAAAGGTTCCTCTCGCTTCGTCGACTCCCTTTCTTCTTACTCTAAGCACGTTTCGAAGCCCTTTTCCGAATCCAAGACGAATCTAAGCAATGGCTGAGAAGTACCCCTCCCTCGCGCCCGGTCCCGCCGAAGAAAAAGAAACGGAACTTCGATCTGGTAAGTTTGCTGCGCATTGCATTGTAAGGTAACACGGGGTAATCCAGGTCACGGGGTATTTCCGGTCACTCGCAAGAAGGCAACTCACTGCTTCAAAACACTAAGCTTTCGAGTATATATATACAGCTTCAGCGCTGTGCTGGTATATAGTGTTAACTAGCTACGTATGCAACAATGTACCTCACAGCGAAGGCATGACATGAAGGCGGCGACGAAAATTAACTTGAATCAAAACAAGCGATAACGTGCGTATAATTATATCTTACAATGCCTCGGAATAAGAGAAAGCAGAACACAAAGAAATTTCAGGAGCGAGAGGCAGTAATATCTGCGTCTCTAAACGACCAACGTAGATCCTAATTTCAGCCATTGACCGGGAATACCCCGTTAACCGCATATTCCGGGATTTTACAGCCGTCAATACTATTTTATAGTATTGACTTCTTCAATGTTCGTATGACATTGTATAATACTAACTTGTATCTGCGCATACCCATACATATGTGCACATAGATACGCATACGTGTATCTGTGCACATCGTCGAATCATACATTCAATGTTACGCGTGCATGGTATTTGCCATACCTTTGTATATCCACTCCATCTTTCACAGTCACTTGTGTCAGCTGTTCAGTGTTGCATGCTACCAGTTGATAGATGATTCCCAGCCATCCTAGCTCGCGGTCACTCAACTGAGCTTGTTCACTTATTCAAACGTAGGTGGTGATAGCAAGAGGCCAGATCAGCCCTGTTCCAATTCAAGTCTGCAAACAGAATATCCTAAGGAAAATGATGACAAACGTGCCAGGGAGAACAATGACATTGGTGGTGAGTACAGTTCCCCATGTAACCCAATTCATGTGTCACTGAACCTTGTACTGCAGTTCCTCCACTTGTCCTCTCAGTGCAGTACTGTATAATGTGTGAACAACTCAGTCACTTGTGATCAATCACTGACGGATACTGTTTATGTACAGTTCACAGTGAACTGGAAGAGAGTGTTGTTTTCAGAACCTGTACAATGACATGGGCACATGTATTTCCTCACTATCTACACTGGGACTATGTACCGTGTGTTCTTCACTTACCTATTTGATATATGTAGTATCAACTGCATATTATGTACTCAGCATATGCTCTTGTGCACTGAATGTACTGTGTGTATAGATTAGTAATGATTATGAAGATCATTAGTTTTAAGAATAATCATTTGTTATTTATCTATGCCTATATACAGACATGAGTCCTTCTGATATTGGTCTACAAAAAATATTGGAGAAGTGTCCACTTTGGGACAAGTATGCCATTTCCTTGGGTCTGAGCATTGATAGGGTGAAGTACTATCTCGAGCAACAGCAGGAAGCATTAAGAGGATTGCTAGCTCTTCAGTACTGGAGGGATGGGCAGTGTGGGTCCGGCTATCCCACTACATGGAAGTTCCTCCTTGATGTCATCAAGGATCGTTTGGGACCCAATGTGGCCGAAGACTTGAAGAAATTGATTATCACTAATGACACCTGGACCCTGACAAGTCCCAGAGGTGTGTTGTTGATCATGACTTGACATGTGTGGTAGGAATTGAACCTGGAATACAACCATTTGGGTAAAGGTATAAGTTTTGACTGTATATCAATTTTTTCTCACTGATGTGTTTACCAATCTCACTCACCAGTGGGAATATCCAAGATATTATCCACATGTCAATAAAATTACATAATATTGATTAGATTTATGTCTACCATTAATTTTCACATGACAGCATATGAATGAAGATCAACTTTCTCATTTTCCCTGTATCATTAGAATCCTATGGCACTCATGATACACCAGGTTCTGTTGACAGACCACAGGGAAGTACACAGAAAGTGAGTTAGTATCTCACCTCATTGTCCATAGTTTCAAGCAGTACAGTACTCCTTTATACTTGATTCCACCACGGATGGTATACTAAGGGATCCATGGTTCCCTCATGAGGGTGAACTGATGTATGTTAGGAGTTCATTGTTTGTATAAGCGGTCATGTTATGTAAAGTCACTGGGGTCTGTTATTCCAGTTGTAGGCTTGGGGCCTCCATCACACTGTATTCCTACAATCCTATACCAACTGTGTATACCACATACTAAGTATGTGTGCATGTACTGTGTATATCTGTGATTGATGTCCTAGTCTCCCATTGTATATTGCAATGTTATAGTATAGTATTATGTAAAGTGTAGCATAATTTATTTTCTGCTTATTCATAAATGAACTATTTACATATGCTCCCTAGGATCCACTTGGGGAGCCACTGGTTCAGAAACTGAAGGGCCATTCCTACAACCAATATGAAAGGTTCAAGGTAGGAGAACGAGGGAGGAAAATGGAGTACATTCGACTAGCAGTACTCCTGGGCCAGCCAGATGCTCTGAGGCAACCAGAAACGGCTAATGATCCTATTGTTTTCCTCCAAGCATACAGAGACTGCGGAAGAGAAGGCAAGGAGGTCAATCGCTACATAGATGCCTCGGAGCTTCTTCGCAAAGGAAGTGATAGTCTGAGGGTCATCTACGGCCAGGCAGGTATCGGGAAGACAACCCTTCTGAAGCATATCAGCCGAGCACTAGCCAGGAAGGAAGTGGAGAGTGATTACACCTTAGTGCTCTATTTTCCTCTGAGGGAGAAGGCTGTGTCTGGTGCCAAGGACCTGGAGGAGCTGCTGTCGTACTACACCTCTGGAGACAAGAAACTGGACCTCTCTGAGTTGAGCCAATCTCTGATGAACACATCAGGAAAGGATGTTCTCTTTGTCTTTGACGGAGCAGATGAAGTCAGAGAGCTCCTCTCCACTCAAAACGGTAGCATCTTCCAGAAAATCATTCAAGGTCGAAGCCTTCCTCAAGCCGATGTGATTGTCACAAGTCGTCCCGGAAGCCTCCCATTCCTCCAGGAACACAGTACAGTGTTCTATGAGATTCATGGATTTGATGAAGAATCCATCCAAAGCTATGTCCGTGAATTCTTCCAAGCCAAACCTGAGGAAGGAAAGAAGATGCTGGATGAGCTGCGTTCCCGTCCTGACCTCATGGGTGGAGCCTACATTCCAATGAATCTCTTTATCTTCTGTTCCATATATGCAGGTCGTATATTCCCCCCCACAATGACCCTCTGTTACAAACATTTCGTTTGTAATGTGATCACGAGGGAAAGTAAGAAGAGCAGCATCCCCTGTAGAGTGGACCCACTCCTTATTAGTTTATCAGATGACGTGAAGAGTTTGTTGGAGTCCCTTAGTTCATTGGCCTATGAAGGCATGGTGAAGACTCCGCCCACCTTTGTGTTCGATGAAGACGATATTCTAAAAACTTTCCGTGCACTTCAACCAGAAGCACTCATCGAGGAATCTGTCTTCAAAGGACTCCTCCACCAACACTCTAGCTTAGTTGGGTTCGAAGCCAGAAGTAGTTTCAACTTTTCTCACACAACCAATCAAGAATTCTTCACCGCTTATCACATCTCTCAGCTTTCAACAAAGGAGCAACTGAAGTTTTTGAAACAGAACATTTTTAACCCTAAATTTGCCATGGTGATTCGTTTCTATGCTGGTCTAACAGGTCTATCCTCACCCAAGGTCTCCAGATTTCTGTGCCAGCCTGATCCTTCCTTTCTTGATTCTCTTCATAGTCTATTTTCTTCGCATTCTTTCTCTCCCCCATCAGAGTGTACCAATAACAATCCTCACCTTTTGTATCTTTTTCACTCTCTTTATGAGTCTCAAAGCTCAGATTTGACACGAAACATTGTACAGCACCTCAACCAATCACTTTCTTTTGTTCTCCATCTCACTCCTCATGATACTCTTGCTATTGCTCACTGTTTGAGTAAATGTACTCACTTGAGAGCACTTAAATTTTCTGAATTTGACCATCTTAATCCATCATCTTTGCCTCATGTCTTTCCTATCTTACAAGCAAATGTTCATTTATGGGATTTACTTCTCTCTGTAGATCACTTGTCCCCAGCAGGTGAGACATCAGAATTATTTGTGTGTATATCTTATTCAATGTCCAATGCACTATTCCACATGTGTACTAGTGTGTTTTGCAGTGTGTGTTACATAAAATATGTCTTATTCAGCATACACTGTTCATGTGTACTTGTAGTTGACGTATTATGTATTTATGTAATGACGTGCTATTTGTAGAATTTGTGTACAACTTTGTGTGTATAATGTTTGTCAGTGAAGTGCTTTATTATTATTATTTACATTTAGATGCCAGTGGTTTAATCAGTGTGACATCAGTGGAGAAGTTGTACCTTAGAGTGCAAGTGGTAAAACTGTCTGCATTGTCAGCCATTTTTGATAGCACTACCATTGTGGATTTAACACTTTTTGTGGTTGATCCTAAAACTGTGAGTAAAATATGATCTGCTGAATAGCAAAGGACTTAACCCTTATTTTCTGAATCCTTTCCATCTAACAGGACATTGACAATGAGCAGAGTAAGTCAGAGCTGATTCGTTCAGTGGCAAAGAATACCACTTTGAGGAAACTGGACCTACATGGTGAATCCTACTTCAAGATACCAGTGCTACATGGTGTAGCAGGTAACACTACAATTGAAGACATTAAAGTGTGGGGTGAGTTAATTGAAGGTTATTTCTACTTTCCAAGACAACGGTGTTGTTCACTTCCTCATAATGTGCAGGATCAGTACTTGTTGAGGATGATGATGTAGCAGAAGCACTGCCTACCACCTGTGTTGTAAGCACAAATTTGAGGAGAGTTGAAATGCTGTATATTTCACCTCTACCTTTGATGAAATCACTTACTACAAGGCACGTGCCACTAGAAGAGCTAAAGATTCGCCCACCTTGGGTATGTTGACTCCAATGTGTGATTAAACAGCTGATGTACGTTGTGATTTGTATGGTTCATGAAAAAGGTAATGATGAACCGTTAAGTGCTGTAGGTTAACTGATAAATTTATCTGTTTCCCATTAACAGTTAAACTTTAACAGATTAACGGTTAACCTGTATTCATACACGTAGAGTCTACCTAATAAGAGTTAGTTTGTTCGAGTGATTTTAGACAAGTGTTTTTAGACGACTGTGTACATATCTTGTAGAGAAGCTAAAGTGTAGCGCTAAAGAAACTACGATCGAAAACTCAAGTATGTTTCCACTCGTTCTAGACATAACAAGTGACGTCATGCGATTAACATGTTACAAGTTAACGGATTAACCGCTAACGGATATTGCGTTACTTCTAACCGATATTCTGTTATCGCTAACAGTTAACTGATTACAGGCTAACCGACAAAAACATTACCTTTTCCATGATCCATACTGTAGGTTATTGCTATGGAGGCTCCTCTTTAGTATCTTTATGTATTAGGTATTCTTTGTTCATTGCCAAATAGGCATATGCAAAATTATGTCCACCTATAATTGTAGTAGATGGCGCTAAGCACGATCCTCACAGCTGTCTATAATGCATCATACATTAATTCACATGAATGTGTTCACCATTGAAGCTGATGACCCCACTATTGTGGGCAGTGACCTTAAAAATGCATGTTGTCTATCAAATTTCATTCATTCTTCAGTATACTAATTTCAAGTAGTTATGTACACAGTGACCCTGTAGTTATATCTTTGTCTCAAAGTACATCTGTTCAGTCATTTGTACTGTGTGCATGTGACAATCATGTGACTACCGAATATGTTCTAATTTTTCGTCAGAGCAAGGTTCAAGAAAAAACCCTCATTTAGAACAAGATTGGTTGTGAATCCTGACCTGACAAATAAATAGAATACCATGACGAATATTTAGAATTGCTGACCACTAATTGGAACAAAATAAAATGGCTGCGTTCAGCCTGAAAGTCCTTGCTCCATTCGAGGATACCACATAAATTGAGAGTATTGGAAACCTAGCATCTCGTATCTCATTACTTCCAGAGGTTAAACGATATGTACGGTATATGATTATAATAATATTACATTAAAACCGTCTAAAATCAGCTGTACGCGTACACGTGTACAAATAATATTTACTGTATTCTATTTCCTATCAGACAATCCTCACGATCACTTTGCAGTCGTTGCTTATAAAGCAGGAGTCAACTTTGAAGTGGTGATCAATGGCAGAAATCCTATATAATATTATAAAGGTAGCTAACAAAGACATCTGACGAAAAATTAGAACTGATGACGAACATTTAGAATGCGTCACATTTTGTCATCAATTACGTTCCCAGACCTATCTGGAGCCAGTGATGAAAAATTAGGTCGACGGAAAATTCGAACATATACGGCGCATAATATATCAGGACACCTTCATTTCACTCATTCAGTAACTGTCAGTCATTATGTGAGTCCTTTTGTGTGTACTGGCAGATCACTTCGTAGTGGTCCAGGAAAAGGAATTGTCACTGAGTTGTAAACATCCACATCTTCATTCTCATCCTGTCCTTCCAGCACTATGTACTGTAGATGTAGAGTGTCTGACCTTTGAGGCCAGTTGTTTATCATTGTGGTCTTGGTCATTATTATTGGCAGAGTTGGGAGGAGAGAGTGTTTAGTGAAGATGAGTTGAAGGAGATGGAAAAGTATGCTGCAAAGATGAAAGTAGTGAAGGTCACTTTCTATGTTTGGAGCAACACTGGTGTATGTGATGCTATTTCCACTGGATTGGGAAAAAACATGGTGCTGAAAGAAGTGACCATATCAGGTGTACCAAAGGAAAAAAGACAGTTTGTTAAATCAAAGTTGACATCCATAAAAACTGTAACTGTTAGTCATAGATTTGTTGATCTCTGAACATTACATGCCATGGCCATTTGTTGTATTATATTCCTATTATCCTATTATCTGTGAAGTAATTATTTTAAAATTTGACAATAATAATTATATAATTGATGTTGAATGAGTTATAGAATAAAATCAAATAAACCAAATATATATATGTATATTATAATATATATTATACCACATTAAATTTCATTACACCAAATGTTTCAGCAGCTGACTTATATACCTTTGTCAGTGGTATGACTATATCTATGGTGTGTTTTTGAATGAGTGGGTGATGTATGAATAATATTAAATGCACATCTATCTGTTATGGATCCATGGGGAATAGTGGGATAGTGGGCTGGGAATAGTTATAGGAGTGTTTTATGTATGGGTAATATTCCTTTATTTCTCTGTTCAAGGGGGATGCATCACTCATCCTGAATTGTCGAACAATCTAGTACTCTTATAATATCTGTGCAATTACAGGTGTGTACTATATATACTTCTGTCTGGGTCCATTCTATGGAGTGTCCTGCCTTCTGCATGTGTTCTGCTAAAGCTGAGGTGGTAATGTTCTCATCTCTAACTGTCACATACTTGTATAATTATATTTAACAAGTTGAACGCACACACACATACATACACACACACAAACACACACACACACACACACGCGCATACCACTAAAAAGGTAGCAGTCAGCTGTCGAAATGTTTGGTGTAATGGAATTCCTATGGCTAGCTAGAGATTTCCATTGCACTTACTGATACGATGCACCTAGCTAAACAACCATTTCCATTGGTTATCATTGATCTCCATTCTCTACCTCTAGTGTCATGGTATATGGTGTGAGATGCATTAATTGTCATCAAAAACTTGCTTTGTCTCACATTACATATACACATTCTGTTCTCAGTTAATATGTATTCCATTTCCTTCATCTTAATTTGTTCAAATCAACTACTGTAACAGTACAGTAACTGTATTTACAATGTTGGTGATTGATTGAATCAGTGTTTACTTACAAAGCCTACTATTCAAAATTACTGCAGTTGACTATCAGATAACCACAATGATTGTATATGCAAAAAAGTAACCTAGCCATGCAAAGACTCACTCATCCCTCAAATACTAATTTTCGACCAGAGTAGATAGTTGTAGCGGCAATTCCAAAACCTGTGAATGTCATAATAATATCAATTTTGCCCAATGTCTATGTCATTGAGTTGGATTTGAAATCAGTTCAAAGTCAAATTATAAGTATAATAACAAGCCATTATAAAGAATACAATGAACAATATTTTTTTTAACTTATATGGTTTAATGGTTTCTGGAGAACAAAGAGTTATAAGTTCAAACTGTTTGGAACTGTTGCATATAGAACAAAAATTCGCATCCCACTCATAATTTGAATGTTCAAATCTCCCACTATCTTATACTATAATAGTGAATTGACCATGACAGTATCATCACAGATATTATTACTTAAAATTTTTCCCTTTGTACAAAGATAATATTAGTTTGTATTATTAGCTATATGACATATACAGCAGCTATATGATATTGTTTTGACACATTGACTATGAAATTCCACCTATAAACGCGTCCATTCAGTATAATGTCCTAGGTATGTGAAGTTTACAAAGCGTTATTCAACACCAAATCCTCCTACGTAAGCCAGATTAGAGGGACAGCTAATACGTACGTCATTACTGTATGTATAGAATACACACCGTTGTCTGTACGTACATGTGACTGTATAATATAAATCGAACGAGCAGGGTATAGTTTAATAAACACGGCGCGATAACTAGTATGGAAAAACTGATGGAGTGGATGGAGAATACGTCTAATGTGACTTCAACCAGCCCTACTTCTCCGATGGTTCTCACTATTCCCGGATATCTCGCCCTGAACTGCTTGTGGTTCGTTGTTATTTGTCCGTTACAGCTAAGTCTCAATGGAACTACATTTGCCTCTATTCTAGCCAGCCGCGCGTTACGCAAAGCACCCGTTCAGAGGAACCTGTTACTGGGGATCACAGCTGTAGGCGTACTCAACAGCTTGATCGTTGTGATTCTCGTTACACTGAGCACGTCAGAAATAGAGGGACTGTTGCCGACTAGTACTAATGCTTGCCGGGTTGGGCCCTTCCTTTATAACATAAGCGTTTCTATACGCAACTTGTATTGGGTCACTTTAACTATTCCTATGTTCATTATAATAAAATATGGAGTGGCGAAAATCCGAGTGATACCCTTGACAGTGGCTATGATCATTATGGTAGGTGCTGTGACCTTATTATCCATTCCTTTCCTTACTCCACTCTACACTGCGGATCGTTTGGATGGAATATTTTGTGTGGAAAAGAGATCAACTCTTTTAGCTCTCATTCATCAGATTCTCCACATAGTTGGATTTCCAACACAGTTTGTGGTGATTGGTTTTGTAATCATCATTCTGGTGTATGTTAAGAAGACTGCCATTACTCTTAACAGATGCATCAACCAGGCCATGGTTAAACTATGTGTTCTCTTATTGACAGTTTCATTTGCAATTTTGGGAACTACTATTATGTACACTTTGGTAATTGAACTTGAAGTTACTCAGAGTCTTGTATTACGTGTTTGGGCATACATTATAAGCACCTTGTTGTTGGTAGGTCTTCCTGAGATTGTGATCCCAATTGTGATCATTGCGGTGTTCAGGCCTGTTAGGCAGGGAATGCGGAGAATCATTACCTGCAAGTGTAAACTTGAGGAAGGATCGAAAGTGTTTGGAGATCAACAGAGTGCTAGCAATGCCAATTTATGCATCGCCATGTTTCACTACAATGATGAAGAAGACCAATAAATACATTGAATTCATGCTCACAACAATTATGTGCATGAAAATTAATGTTGAATAATTATTATTTTCTCAGTTTGGTTTATCATGATGTTGACTTCAGTCCCAAACATGATTTCAGTTGTAATAGTGTGAATTGTATTTATATAATTATATATATATATATATATATATATATATATATATATATATATTATACTGTACTGAATAAACAAAATGACCAAAATATACGAAAGCTAAGTGGAATTCAGCCTGCTAAGGGAGAAAGGAGAAAAGCGAAAAACCGGCAACTGCAGGACTCGAACCCAGGGCGTCTGACTAAAGCCGTCATAAACCACTGAGCCACGAAGCCACCACAGAAACCAGCCTCCACAATTCTCCTTTCATACTACACCGGTGACTACTGCTAACTGCAGTCACACACCGGCGAGACCACACGGCTGTGTGGATTATCGCGAGTCGATGTTTCAGTTCTTTTACTAACTTCGTTAGATGTCTTCACTACTACTCCTAGTCTACTCGGTTTTTAGTGGGTTTAATCATTTCATCTAATCTTAAATCATAGATGATCATATATAAGTAAGCAGGCGTATGACAGATACGAAAGCTAAGTGGAATTCAGCCTGCTAAGGGAGAAAGGAGAAAAACGAAAAACCGGCAACTGCAGGACTCGAACCCAGGGCGTCTGACTAAAGCCGTCATAAACCACTGAGCCACGAAGCCACCACAGAAACCAGCCTCCACAATTCTCCTTTCATACTAAAATAGTATTATCACGAGAGTTGTTAATTCTGCTGTAGGAAGCTGTAAGATTATAATTCAGAATATTTTGTGCTAGCTCAAATGTGATAACTGAACAACTGGTACAGGTAAAGCAGGAAGTGTTACAGACACATGTACACCTGCATGTGCATGCACCTACACACTCACACACACACATACACACACATACATACAGACACGCATGCATGCATGAAAGCACAAACACTCTTACGCAAGTATGCATGACATTTAATCATATTCATCGAGGTCAAAGGGTTAGGCAACTCCTACTTCCCGCCCTTCTATGATACACGCCCATTCAACAACAAAACACTGCATGTTGACAAAGTTTGGGACCATAATTTTGATCGTTGTATGCGATATCAAGTAATTCTGCGGTGCTAAAGGTCTTGTTAGATCGACGAGCGGGAGAAAGCATCTCTTCAAAACAAACAGACAAGAAGAGAACGAATGTCATGACCACCGACATGGTCAAAGAACAGCAGGTAAGAAATGCGTGGACGGGGATATCCAGTAGGTCGATGTGTTGGTTTCATTGATATGCCTGTAAGATAGAACCGATGTTTTACTGATATACAGTGGAATCTTAATTGTTAACTGGAACCTCCAGGGGATAGTATGGAAAGTTCCAGTTATTGAGAGTTCCAGTTACTGAAAGTACTAATAAATTTCAATGATAATTTAGTAAAGTCATAGTTCTGTTGACAATCCTTGAAATTTACATTCAGGGACACCTATGTACATATTTACACCTATATATGTGCTGCGGCCAAAATGATACAACAAATCTTATGCAGATTCAGTATTAATGATCATATGCATGCCTGATAAATAGTGAAAGTAGTCTGGTGGAACCTTGTTTAAATATTATACTGTATACTACATATTGGGTGTAAATGAACGTGCATGACGAATAATAATCAAGCAGTTTATGACATCACATTGCAAGTGGCTGTCAAACGCACAGACGAATTGAAAAGCCGATCTTTGAGAGATTAACTTGACGTTATGCTCCTTAGGAAAGTAGTTGTGAGCTTTTACCATGTTGGATTGATGAGTTCACGAGGAAGAACCCACGCGAATCTTTCCTAGAACTCTTCAAATTCCTTGAAAGAGTATGAAGGGAGTTAGAAACGATGGATCAATGATTTATTGACACTCTATTACTTTTATTGTTGTTAAATGCACATTTTAGTAATAGCATCTTCCTCTAAAATGTTCCGGTTAACACGATTGACATTCGAACTAACGAGAGACTTTCCTATACTTGTGTATAGCACTTGTCCAGGGACTTCAAACTTTGTTTGATTTAGTGCGATGTTCATGCAAGTTAAATATAAACCATAGTCCAATTAGCGTGATTCCACTGTATATTCATTGTGACGGTTACATGTAATGACATATTATTATCTATTGGCCATACTGGAAGTCGAAAATGAAATACTAATAAGTGTAGGTTTTTTTTTGATATACGTAATTCAGTCATTATTATTCTCATATCAAATTTCGCGATATTATCTACTCTCAGATCACAAATATCTCTCAAGTATATAGTGCACTGTGTACATTGTACACACGGTTTCTAGTTGCAAATGTACACTGTGAATGTAAGATAAACAGACACACGACAGCAAAAGCTCACCCTACCAAGAATGCTATAAATTCAGGTTTTTAATTGATTGTGGACAAGTTTACATCCGGTTTGATAATAGTGATCTTATTCAAGTAACAGCTTAATCAATTTTCTATTCAATGAAACTCACCGAAAAATGGCTGTGATCTATACTGTGCTAGGTAATCCGAAACTCAGATCTCAACTTACAACACAAGGTGCCTACAGTAGTATACTGATTGAGCTATTATTTTCTTTGTCACACACACAAAGAGAAATATATATCAGGAGCAAATTGTTGAGGTCTAAGTGCTATTTTGCATGGCTTGGAGACCAATGATGATGATTATTGTTGTTATATCATTATGTTGAGGTATAGCACGAAAAATACATTATTATTTTATTGTTATTGTTATTATAATCAATTCGTTTAGCCAAGCCCCGGACTCACGTGAACTGGTGCCCAGCAACCGGGACCTCGAGATCTCATCTGTACACTGGTCCAAGAAGGTGTCGAACTGGTGTTGAACTGTTGGCTGGTCCCAGGATTTCTGTCTAGTTGTGACAGATGGGATAGGCGTATCCTCAGGCAAGTTGTACTTCCACCTGGATAATGCACAGTCCCTGTCGAGGTAAGAACGGAGGACAGATGGTTTGGGAGGAGTTGTTGCAATATTTCGGAGCCCCCATCAGTGGATGCCAAGAAGGCGGATGGTGCAAGAATGGAGGCACTCGGAAACCCCAGGCCACCTGTGTTGACTGAGAGGGTTGCCTGTAGCCAGGATGATTTCACACAATTAAAGTCTATGTTTGTAATTCTGGAAACTGTAGCCATCAACAGTTGGTCGCAGGATTTTAGCAGTGGTGAAGAAAATGCCGGGGAGGTTTGCAAGATGTGAAGCAGTTTAGTTTTTTAATTAATAATAATGAAAAAGGCCAAGTATGCTCACCTAGACAGCAGCCACCATTTTATCCCTGTGGCAGTAGAGACATCTGGGGCACTGGGGCCAGAGGCCCTCAACTTTTTCTGGGAGTTGGGATGCCGCCTTAGGAGGATGACAGGGGAGCCAAAGTCTCTGCAATTCCTTCTGCAGAGACTTTCAGTCGCAGTGCAGCGAGGAAATGCAGCTGCCATTCTGGGTTCTGTTGGGAGACCGCCATTAATTGACAATCCTTTCTGGATAGATTAATTGATTAATATTAATTTTATTGTCTGTATTCATTTTTCTGTTTCCATTTATTTATTATTGCTTTAATCATGATTAGCTAGAGTTTTACTATGTAAGTGAACTTCCATTAATATCATTAATATTAATAATAATAATAGTTTTAATAATAATAATAAAACAACATATAATATTACATTAGCATACAATTAAATTGCCCTTGCTTACTGCGAGATCAATGGCAATGCACTTAACTGGTTGTCCAGCGGTGGATCTGAGCTCCCCTGATAGCAGCGATGGCGGATCTGAGTAGAGAGAATCCTAGGCGGCAACGTAGCCAAGCCATTGTTAGGCTGTACGGCTGTTGGCGCTTCATTGCAAGCAACAAGACAAGTCTTTTATAGGCAATGGTGGTTGACATGCCCATTCCCACAGTGATGGCAAAGACTAGCGGTGTGAATGAGCCCATTTCAACCTACTCAACCTACTATAACTTACTGTCTCTTCATACAATCTTCTTTTCTCTTTCTCTTGTCTCTGATAGATGGCATCCAAATTGGCATTCTGGTAAGACGGAGTGCTAGGATTACAAATCCTTACATCGAAAAATGCTCTCTGTTTTTCTGTTCCCCAGAATGCATTGACACTGATGTCTAAGCGTGCATTATCCTCAGTTTTAGTTGTTTTTCTTTTGAAGGTTTCACCAGATAGACTTTGAAGCTGTGGCTCAATCATAACATAATAGCATACCTCTGACATAATTTTAGCTGTAATAACCCTGATTTCATTGTGCCTTCTGGTGGGGAATCCACCAGTACGGCAGTCCATGGCGTGATTGACAGAGAAAGCGTGTCCACAGGCACACTTTGTTGGTAGATGTGTGGGGTTCCAGTTGTAACGAAGACGAAGAGCATCTCGGAAGTCTCCTTTATGTAAGGCAAAACCATGTTCTTGGACAGGGATAGCAGAGAGCCAGGAAGATGCCCTCTTTTCCTGCCCCGGATCCATAGCTCTCTGAAGATACCTTGGCAGGTGGCAACGTAGTTGTTCTGCAGTTTGTGCTTGCTTCTTCCGTTACTGGACTTTAACTTCATATTTTGCGTACCTCTGTTTTGTGACTGTATCTATGCAATACTGAAACTGCTTCTCATTGATCAGTTCAACTAAGGGAGCTGTAACTTTCACTGAAGCTGCATATTTGTTAGAAGCTATATGTGTTGGATTGGCCAGCCCCAGGCCACCCAAACGAGTGGGTAGGGACAATAGCTGTCATTCTGCCTCACTAACGTCTCTTCCGGTGAGGGCTGGAATGAGATGATAGCGAATTGCCTCTTCTATTGGCTCAAAAAGATCCTCAGTACTAGGTACTGTTCGCATAGTGAAGGAGTATTGGTTGCTAAGACCATGTACAAATCTGCAGTAGGCATCGTGAGGAGGGCTTTTAGCTATTTCTGCCAAGCTTATGATTAATTCCGTCCATTTGGTTATCTTCTTTTTCGCAAAAGTGTCAATGAAAGTCTGGATCCTAGTGCTTCACCTAGATGTTGTTGGCCATCTTTTGTGATATGGATGCCTGTAGCTTGAAATATCTCCTTATGGCTTTGGAAATTAGGCCACTTCTGGTGATCAGCCAGGTTTTGGAGGCATTTATGTGATAGCCGTATGCAGGACCATCCTTGATCAGAGAAGACCACCAATCATGAAGTCCTGAGAGGGACCCCGCAGCAGAGGCATCGTCTGCGAACCAGATTTGATGTAGATTATTGTCATGTACTGCCAATGTCATCTTCTGTATTAACAACATAATACCAATTGCATAAATTGCCATCGACAAGGGATCCCCTTGTGTTGTACCTTCTCTTGACCAGATGGTTTCTCCGTCTATGAACAGTTGTGTTATTATTGTTTTTATTCTTATTCTTATTCTTATTCTTATTCTTATTATTGTTTATATTATTATTATTATTATTATTATTATTATTATTATTGTTTATATTTTTTATTATTATCATCTTAATGTTATTCGATAATGAACGTATTATGTACAACTTCTGTATTCAGATGTTTTATTTATGTGAATCCTTATTATACTGAAAAATTATGAAGTTAAAACAGTTATCATGTCACGGTATATAGCAATGCACACACACGCACACACACACACACACACACACACACACACACACACACACACACACACACACACACACACACACACACACACACACACACAAAACACACACACACACACACACACACACACACACGCACTCACACACACACACACACACACACACACACACACACACACACACACACACACACGCACTCACACACACACACACACACACACACACACACACACACACACACACACACACACACACACACAAACACACACACTCACACACACACACACACACACACACGCACTCACACACACACACACACACACACACACACACACACACACACACACACACACACAAAAACACACACACACACACACACACGCACTCACTCACACACACACACACACAAACACACACACATGTACATGTGTGTGTGTCTATAGCTACATGTACTATATTATATTGATAAATTAATACAATATTGTACCTCTATAGTATAATATATATGTCAGTATTATTATGCATTGTAATACAAAACATCACTATAGCATGGAGTGTTTTATACATACATACATAAGGCTGGGATGCATGGGGTAAAGGGCTCTCCCCTGTCTCCTATAGACCTATAGATTTAACCCTGCAGTATGTAACTGCATAACATAGACCCTATAACATGTATGCACCAAAATGTATTACGTACCTGCATGTGTATATAAATTCCATATAACTTAAGATACATTGATTAAGATACATACATTAATTGTGGATAATTAAGTTCAATCAAAATCTAGAGCTCTATATATATAGCTATAGCCATTGAATTTCATTACACCAAATGTTTTGGCAGCTGACTTATATACCTATGTCAGTGGTATATATGGTGTGTGCATGTTTTTACATACTGTTACAGTGTGTTTGTGATCGATGAGTGGGTGATGTATGACTAATATTAAATGCACAACTATCTGTTAGGATCCACGAGGAATAATGGAATAGTGGGCTGGGAATAGTTATAGGAGTGTTCTATATAGCTATTATGTTATGGGTAATGTTTCTTTCTCTGTTCAAGGGGGATGACTCTTTCTGAATTGTCCAACATTCCAGTACTCTAATATAGCTGTGTGATTACAGGCGTGTACTATACTTTTGCCTGCATGGGTCCTTTCTATGGAGTGTCCTGCATGTCCTCTGTATGTGTTTTGCTGAAGCTGAGGTGGCATGGTAATGTTCTCATCTCTAACTGTCACATACTTGCATTTAACAACTCACTCACACACACACACACACACACACACACACACACACACCTTGTAGTCATACCACTGAAAAAGGTATCAGTCAGCTGCCGAAACATTTGGTGTAATGGAATTTCTATGGCTAGAGATTTCCATTGCACTTACCCATACCTAGCCAAACAACCCTCTTTCCATTGGTTATCATTGATTGATCTCCATTTCCAACCTGTAGTGTCATGGTATATGGTGTGGGATGCATGGTCATCAGAAATTTGATTTATCTCACTTTATATGCACATTCTGTTCTCAGTTAGTATGCATGTATATTCCATTTTCTTGATCATGATCTATGTTCAAATCAACTACACTATATTTAGAATGTTGGTTATTAATTGAATCAGTGTTTACTTACAAAGCCTACTATTCAAATTACTGCAGATATCCATTGCATTATATTGCTATGTAAAAAAACTAACCATGCAAAGACTCTCTCATCCCTCAAACACTATTTTGCGACCGGATTAGATAGTTGCGGCGGCAATTCCAAAACCTGTGACTGTCATAATAATATATCATCAAGGGCGTAGGAAGGCAATTCAGATTGGGGGGGCACTTGCTGGAGATTGATGCCCTAAATAATTGAGTAACAATTATTAGGTGGCCATTTTTGTCTACCATATCACATGACTTCAATATCATGCGACACTAATGGTTGTTCTCACAACTGTTTCTCTCAAGTTTTTTTTCAAGAGTGCTTGGGAACAATAAGGGTTGGCTCTTTGCCTTTATTTGTTGAGGTAAACAGTATGCTGACTACAATTGTACCCTGGTCCCAATTCAAAACTCTGAAATTCTCTCAGTGCAGTATCTTCTCAAAGGGGGGCACTTTTAAAGAATTTATTTCATGGGGGGGCACGTGCCCCGGGTGCCCCCCTGGTTCCTACACCTATGATCATTTCTTCAATGTCTATGTCATTGAGTGGGATTTCAAATCAGTTCAGAGTCAAGTTCAAACTGTTTGGAACTGTTGCATATAGAACAAAAATTTGCATCCCACTCATAATTTACATGTTCAAATCTCCCACTATCTTATAATGATGAATTGACCAGGACAGTATTATCATTCTCCCTTTGTACATAATATATAAATTGATTTGTAAATTATGTTTGACATATTGACTATGGAATTCCCCCTATATACGCGTCCATTCAGTACGTCCTAGGTATGTGAAGTTTACAAGTTGTTATATGACAGTAAAACACCAAATCCTCCTACGTAAGCCAGATTAAAGGCACCGCTAATAACTAGGGGCATTGTCATTACTGTATGTATAAAACACACCGTTGTCTATACATGTGACTGTATAATAAATCGAACGAGCAGTGTATAGTATGGCGGCCATCATGACGTCCATTTTGGAACACATTTTTAGATGATGTCACTGAACTACGTTTCATCATAGATCTTGGTATGAAAGATCTATACATATATGATTTTATGCCCTAGCATTTCCGAGGGTCTGAACTTTGATCACGACTAACATATGCTTTAGATGTTTCTGGAAATCAAAGAGCTATAAGTTCAAACTGTTTGGAACTGTTAGTCATATGGAACAAAAATTTGCATCCCACTCATATTTTGAATGTTCAAATCTCCAACTATCTTATAATAATGAATTGACCATGACATGACACAGATGATACTATTACTTAATTTTTTTCCCTTTGTGCATAGATAAAATTAGTTTGTAAAATTATTTTTGACACATTGACTATGAAGTTCCTCCCATACACGCGTCCATTCAGTATAATATGTCCTATAGGTAGGTGAAGTTTACAAGTCGTTATAATGTAGATTAATGTAGTTGATCGTAGTTAATGACCAGCATTTGTAATGACCGCGCCCACTGCTGTTACACAGGTAACTGAGCATGCGCGGTTCGTCGTAGTTAATGTCCAGTGCTCGATATGATCAGGTGCACTGGCGGTACACAGGTTATGGAGCATGCGCAGTTCATTGCCTTGTGCTCGCAGATCGACGATAACTGCCTAGATATTTTTTATTTATTTATTTTTTTCTCCGTCATCTTGTGATGACGTGAAAGGGTTTCAGGCTGTCCCCCCAGGTTTTATAACCTTATAACACCTTAGACACGAGGTCAGAGGTCAGGGGTCACAACCCTTCAGCTAATAAGTATCCTATAACATAATCATGGTTGGAGGGCAGCTTGTTTCCCTTATGCCAATTAAGGAGACATTCTCAATATTATTATGAAGAATACTCTCCAGCAGCAAGTATTAGATAACATTAAGGATTTAGTTGAGGCAACGGCTTAGAAAAAGAAGTTTAGGAGTAATACTACAAGCTAATTAGTTATGGTAAGATAATAGGATGCCCCCTCCTTATTCAAGGAATGTAGAATGCGACAGTCATTAATAACAGTACAACACCAAATCCTCCTATGTAAGCCAGATTAGAGGGATAACTAGCTAATACGCACATTGTCATTACTGTACGCATAAAACATATATACCCACCGTTGTCTGTACATGTTCAGGGGCGTTGGAAGCAATCTTCAAGTACAGCGGCCCTAAAATTTTTCTACCAATCACCTACAAATAATATTATATCAGCCTCATTATATTGTACTTCATATTTATTATTGCAGTGAAATTGAAGAAATTCTTTTCATTAATCAAAAGCAACAATGTTACGTGTTACACATGGTATAACTACAAATCAGTTGGGATGAATTTACCTAGCTATGTCATTCTATGTTCAGATTGACCAACAAAATCATACGTACGTATAATATATACGTATAATGAAAGCACATGTGATATCCGTTAATATCCGTTTAGTTTCACGTTATATATTGAGCAATACCACAAGAAAATGGAGTCTGCGGTATCTCGAAGATGATTATAGATTTTCAGATCTAGATCTACTGACCAAGATTAAAGTTAAAAATTATCTAAATTAAAAATAATAAGATTATTTTTTTCTGGTGCAGGAAAAAGTGGGGCGGCCATGGCCGCTGCGGTTCCGACCGCCCTTGTGTATATAAACCGAACGAGCAGTGTATAGACTGAGTATAAACACGGCGCGATAACTAGTATGGACAAACTGATGGAGTGGATGGAGAATACGTCTAATGTGACTTCAACCAGCCCTACTTCTCCGATGGTTCTCACTATTCCCGGATATCTCGCCCTGAACTGCTTGTGGTTCGTTGTTATTTGTCCGTTACAGCTAAGTCTCAATGGAACTACATTTGCCTCTATTCTAGCCAGCCGCGCGTTACGCAAAGCACCCGTTCAGAGGAACCTGTTACTGGGGATCACAGCTGTAGGCGTACTCAACAGCTTGATCGTTGTGATTCTCGTTGCACTGAGTACGTCAGAAATAGAGGGACTGTTGCCGATTAGTACTAATGCTTGCCGGGTTGGGCCCTTCCTTTATAACATAAGCGTTTCTATACGCAACTTGTATTGGGTCACTTTAACTATTTCTATGTTCATTATAATAAAATATGGAGTGGCGAAAATCCGAGTGATACCCTTGACAGCGGCTATGATCATTATGGTAGGTGCTGTGACCTTATTATCCATTCCTTTCCTTACTCCACTCTACACTGCGGATCATTTGGATGGAATATTTTGTGTGGAAAAGAGATCAACTCTTTTAGCTCTCATTCATCAGATTCTCCATATACTCATAGTTGGATTTCCAACACAGCTTGTGGTGATTGGTTTTGTAATCACCATTCTGGTATATGTTAAGAAGCCTGTCATTACTCATAACAGATACATCGACCAGGCCATGGTTAAACTATGTGTTCTCTTATTGACAGTTTCATTTGCAATTTTGGGAACTACTATCCTGTACACTTTGGTAATTGAACTTGAAGTTACTCAGAGTCTTGTATTTCATGTTTCGGCATACATTATAAGCACCTTGCTGTTGGTAGGTCTTCCTGAGATTGTGATCCCAATTATGATCATTGCGGTGTTCAGGCCTGTTAGGCAGGGAATGCGGATAATCATTACTTGCAAGTGTAAACTTGAGGAAGGATCAGAAGTGTTTGGAGATCAACAGAGTGCTAGCAATGCCAATTTATGTATCGCCATGTTTCACTACAATGATGAAGTAGACCAATAAATATGTTTAATTCATGCTCACAACTATTATGTGCATGAAAATTACATTAAATGTTGAATAATTATCTGTTTCTCAGTTAAGTTTATCATGATGTGACTCCAGTCCCAAACATATGATTTCATTTGTGATAATGTGAATTGTATATAAATTATTTAATATATACTGTACTGAATAAATAAAATAGCAAAAATGGTAATAGCACATGAGTTGTTATTTCTGCTGTAAAGTTGTAAGACTACATAATTCAGAATAGTTAGTGCTAGTTAAAATTTGGTTACTGAACAACTGGTACAGGTACAGCAGGAAGTGTAACAGACACACATACACCCATACGTGCACTACATACACACCTGCAAACAGACATGCATGCATGAAAATGCGAACGCACGCATTTATGCGTGACATATTTAATCATATTCATCGAGGTCAACGGCTGGGTAACTCCTACTTCCCGCCTTTCTAAGATACACGCCCATTCAACAACAAAACACTGCATGTTGACAAAGTTTGGGACCATAATTGTGATCGTTGTATGCGATATCAAGTAATTTTGCAGTCTCTGCGACGCTAAAGGCTTCGATATGTCGAGCCTTCAGTCATCCGGAGGTCTTGTTAGATCGACGAGCGGGAGAAAGCGTCACTTGAAACGAACAGACAAGAAGAGAACGAATGTCGTGACCACCGACACGGTCAAGGAACAGCAGGTAAGAAACGTGCATGGACGGGGATATACAGTAGGTCGATGTGTTGGTTTCATATCACTCGATATGCCTGTAAGATCGAATCGATGTTTTACTGCAGCAACGCCTGAAGGAGGAGAGGGAAGCGAAACTTTCCCGCATGGACGGTAGGCACGAATACCTCTTTTCAACGCTCAGCTACAAGATTGGTTTGTCTTCGGAGGACATACAAGAATACGTCCTTCCTGGGAATCAGGTATTTTTGCCAATACTTCACACAGGACCTGCTACGATTGTATACTGTACGGACGTATAGTTTTCCGAGTTGAATCGGCAGTAAATTGTCACTTTCGTATTATATCCTACATGGAAACAGACTACTCCCGTGTACATCAGCCACTGGCTGTCGTGCCTCGCCAGAAGCACGATGTATTCTGTTGCTTGTAATACGCCATTTTATTGCCCATGGCCTTACTGTTGATGGCATACGTACGAGTGTGGCAATACCCACAAACGACCATACTGTCCACAGATTAACACAGTGTCATTGCCCCCCATACTATTAATTTTTTGAATTTGTAGGACAATTCAACTTTCTTGGTAGAAATTTGATATACATGCCAAATCTGTATTTTCTTAGCCTTAATTGCTATCAAATTCAAATTGCTCATTAGCATTTATTTTAAACTTCTGTTTCAGTGAGCCAGGCATTGAAGAAAGTGTGTATTAACTACAGTATTAATCAAGTTACACTCTACATCTACATACTCATGATCATTGGTAACATATGCAATGTGATGCTAACCGATAATGCTAGACCGTAGGTGTTTCGTGTTATGATACGTATGTCAATCAGTTCACTCCCTGTGTCACACAGCTCGACCTGATTGAAGATTTCTTCAAAGCTCAAGGGAGAGCATCCTTAATGTTCTTCTATGAACCTCCAGATTCAGAAGGGAAGGATGATGCCGGTGTGTACTCGCATGCTAAATCACATTTGAAAAGCACTACCATGATCTTGCCACTTGTTTAGTTGTGTTGAATTGAATTGAAAGCTAAATCTTTTACCGGGAGCTATTGAACCTTGCTATATTGAACATAGAAGTTCTTATGTGATGGCACACAGTGTAATCGGGTACAGACAGCACTCGCCACATGCAATATATGCATTGCTTCACTAAAGTAATCTCTGTGATGTAGCAAGGATAAGTCTGTTCTGTCATTTGGAATTCTGGAAATCCGAATTCAAAATTCTGATTATTGTGTTGAAGCATTGTCTTTGAACTGACTCAACACTCAGTTCTTGGCCTACAGTAGGGTTATTACATCAGTCATGTTTTTATTCAGTGTTTGGCTGCACTGTTGTGTAATCTGTTGTTAACAACAATGACTGTCACAATAATACTACTACTACTAATAGTAGTAATATTATTATTATTATTATTATTATTATTATTATTATTATTATTATTATTATTATAAATAAGACAGGACAGTACACTTAACATGGTTCGTTGTCAAGTTGATATTACACTGTTGTCAAAAAGTACATCAACTTGACCTGTTCTGAACTAGTACATGGGAAATGTACATAGGTGGGTTCCTTTGATGTTACCTTCAACCAGGATGCATGTATAATATTTGTATGGATGTGAATGACCAGTAAAACCATCTGTTTTATCCACTGAACAATGTACATATGTACGTATATAGGAACTGGTAACAAACAGAAGGCCTCGTCCCAACCCAAGCTGTGGGTGACAGATGGTTCCGATCCTTTCACTGGGATGTGCCTTTTCTTTGTGAGGTCCAACCCCCAGAAAGCCATCACCAATGCCAACATCCACCAGGAGTGTAATTTTGGTTCCCTGGAAGCCAACGGCGGAGGATTGTTGGGTGCTATCGAGGAGCTGCTTTCCTCCATATTCATCCCTGCACTGAGCAACCAGAAGAAGTGGGGAGATCTTACTGGACCAGAGGGTGACCAGTTGAAGCAAAACTTTCTTGCAAAGTTGAGGAACTTTGCATCAGTTTTAGCCAATGCCAAAGCGAGTGTGTCAGAGGTAGTAAAGCTGTCCAAGTGCACAGAGCTGGACCTCGCTAGCATCACGTCCCCAGCACAGATCCCTGCTTTGGTGGGCAGCACAGAATTCGTGGAGGCTGCTGAGAAAAGAGCAGTCATTTGGTGTGCAGAGATTGAGCAAGTGAGCAGACACTGTATTTAAACTGTGCAGTTTCAAATGACACATTAGTTTAGTTTAAACACAACACTGTAAAAATAGTATTTTAGTACAGTTTTAATTATATGTATGTACGTATAGTGCCTTCCTGTACCTATGTGTATGTATGAACATATGCGTACGTATGCGTACAATATTAGGTATATGTACAAAGAGTATTTATGTATATAGGTACATGCTTATGAATGTAACATGCACACATGATATACGTAAGATTATGTATTTCACACACACTTGAATACAGTGATTGATGAGATCAATCTTGTGTGAAAATTATCAGATTTTGACAGAATCAGAGCAGATGAGGAAAGAAGCTGACAACGTTGGACCGAGGGCGGAATTGGAACACTGGAAGAAGAGACTGGCCAAGTTCGATTTCCTCACCAAGTCCGTCAAGAGCCCAGAGTGTAGGACCGTGGTGGCCATTCTAGTAGCTGCTAAATCCAAAGTACTAAAGGTCTGTTCCACCCTGCCTATCACACAGACCCCGTGTCAACCAAGCAGTACACACTAGCTGATGTCTGTAGCAATGCAATATCAACCTACTCTCACCAAGAGTGTATACCGCATAATGTACATACACATGTACTTTTGTACATATGTACAGCATATATGAGATTCAAGATTTTCCTTTCAAATTACCACTATACAAACTGTAGTCCCATACGTTATCCATATGTACGTACATGTTAATAATTATGTGCCTCCTATACGTATGTATATATATATATATATATATATATATATATATATATATATATATATATATTGTAAATACAGTGCAGAGTCATACATTTTGTGCGTATGTGTGTGAAATGCGTCCTGTGTTTCCAATCCTGCAGACTTGGAAAGAGCTGGACAGTCGTATCACTGACGGTACAAATGAGGCCAAGGACAATGTCAAGTTTCTGTACACACTGGAGAAGTATGTAGAACCTCTCTACAACTGCAACCCAGTCTCCATGCTCGAGAGCATCCCAGGATTGATGAATGCCATTCGGATGATCAACAACTACTCACGTTTTTACAACACTTCTGAGAGAATGACGGCACTCTTTGTGAAGGTGACCAACCAAATGGTGACTGCCTGCAAGCTGTACATCACCGACAATGGCTACAAGAAGTTCTGGGAGTTGGACCACCCAGTGGTGCTGGAGAGGATGTCTGCTTGTGTCAGACTCAACGATGAGTACCAGAAGTGCTATCATAGAACCAAAGTCAAAGTGGCTGCTAGTCCTGATGAGAGGAACTTTGACTTCTCAGAGGTGTACATGTTCGGACGATTGAACAAGTTCTGCAACAGGTCAGCCTGTTTTGGTATCTAAGATTATGACACTACTTTTTGTGTTGTTATGAACTTACACATGCACACATATGTTTGTGTTTCACACACACATACACACATGCTCACGTTCACACATATTTTACACACACACACAGCACACACACACACACATACACACACACACACACACACACACACACACACACACACACACACACACACACACACACAAACACACAAACACACACACACACACACACACACACACACACACTCACACACACACACACACACACACACACACACACACACACACACACACACACACACACACACACACCACACAGTAATTTTTATTTACTATATGTACATATTATGTACATGCATAATACTTACACATTATTGGTTCACATCCTTCAACATATCCTTCATACAGGTTGTCCAAACTCCAAGAGCTGATGGGCATCCTTGCCACGTATTCAACTCTTGGACTGTCCCACATTGAGGGTATCGAGGCTTTCCATAACAGGTTCAACCTCGCGGTGACCACCCTGAAGAAGAAGCCTTACAGTGTCCTGGACCAGAGGAAAACTGACTTTGATTTGGACTTTGAAGAGTTCAAGAGACAAGTCAAAGACCTGACTGTAAGCTGTTAGGATGGTAGACTGTAAGCTTGTAGGATGGTTGACTGTAAGCTGTTAGGATGGTTGACTGTAAGCTGTTGGGATGGTTGACTGTAAGCTGTTGGGATGGTTGACTGTAAGCTGGTAGGATAGTGGACTGTAAGCTGTTAGGATGGTTGACTGTAAGCTGTTGGGATGGTTGACTGTAAGCTGGTAGGATGGTTGACTGTAAGCTGTCAGGATAGTGGACTGTAAGCTGTTAGGATGGTTGACTGTAAGCTGGTAGGATAGTTGACTGTAAGCTGGTGGGATGGTTGACTGTAAGCTGGTAGGATGGTGGACTATACGGTGTTGTGATGGTGGACTTTCTGACCTCAAAACACACTTGCTTATACTTACCTACAATGTCGATGCATACATACATACGTACATCCAAACATAAATGCTTGCATTCTCTGTTCTTTGAGTGCTTGTACTCATGTGATTGCATTTCTGTAGGAGGTACATGCATACATACGTAGTTTAACCCTTTTTTTTCACCATAACTGCTCACCAGGATCAGCTGCAGGCTATGATGGACGAACGGTTTGCTGCCATGTCTTCTGTACAGCAGTCACTGGAGCTTCTGATGAGGTTTGAAAGGTCAGCCATCCATGTGTGAACGTACATACATGTATCCAATCATACTTATGTACATAGTTCATACATAATGTGTAATATCACGTGTAGAAATTGAGTCAACTTTATCTATTTTACCTTTCCTGCTCTGTTATTACATTTTGCAATTACATTTATTGAACATCTAGTTATGCATACATATGTCTGTCTATGTTCTTTACATCAATGTCATTGAGTGTGTCCTTTCCCTGAAGGCTGAAGCTCCCTGGATTGGACATCACCAGGCGATTTCAGATAATTCTCGACCAGTACATGGAGGAACTGGAGAGGTCTCGCAGTCTGTACAACCAGCAGAAGGACAGCCCTCCTCTGGCGAGGAACATGCCTCCAATTGCAGGTAGAATCAACTGGATCAGACAACTCTACCAGCACATCACCTCCCCTGTCAAGGTATGTACCTTAAGTACATACTTGTGTATATACATATGTATGGATGCACTTACATACGTACATGTACTTACATGCGGTAATGTAATGTGAAGTGCATTAAACTAATTATTGATGAGTGTGAAAAGCTTATACTTTTCAGAGTGTGTGTTGGTGGATGGGCTTCTCATCATTTTTGCTCAGTCCTGTGGGCTGTCTTCCACAAGATTGACAAGATTTCACTCCTCTCAGATTTACTTACATACGTATGTATGTACACTACATATAACATGCACTGTCAGTAAGTTGCACTGTGCTGCCCACTAAATATCCCACATGCGCATCACCATCTAGTGCTACTTGTACGTTGCTCTGCATGTGATGCAAGTACAACACACCACTGTAAAAGTCAGATAACAGTAGAAATGGCTGAACATCAGTTTTGAAACACGTAGGGTAACCTCACTTGCATACCAGCAAAACTTGGCACTGTTCAAATATGGATGTCAATTGTTATGAAAACTCAGTTGAAAGTTATGCAACAGACGTTAAATAAATTAACCAGGAGCATAGACACATCACAGCAAAATACTATACTATGTACGTATGTGTGTATGTACAAAGTACGTATCTGTAATGCACTTTTACATTGTTGGAAGTATATGTTCTGAAACACCTTGGCTATCCTGCTTAGCAACTATTTTGCCCGATTGGTTCCTTGTGGCCGTTTACCATGAGGAGTATATATACATGTTACATACATACTCCTACATCTCACCATGATCGTACCCCTAAACTCCTTGCAGCTGTTCCAGGAGTTTGATGACCTGATGAAAGCCACTTCTTCAAAGAAGACGATCAAAGCTTACAACAAACTGGCACGCGTGTTTGTGGAATACGAGATGCTGTACCACCAAGCCTGGGCTGAGGAGGTTAGCAACGAGTTGTGTACAGTATTGCAGTTTATGGGAATGTACGTATATATATGTACATATGAACATTGCAAACATGATTTCATACTTAACCTGAATTGAAGGGAACTCCTATTCACTCTCATGTTAACAAAATTTCATGTGAACATGTGTTACCATATTCGTGTTGATGTTGAGAGCTAGCAGATCTCTTGTTTAATAAAATATTAACAGTAATTGGTGCCACTGTAATTTTTTGATATTATACCTGTGAACATACTATTGATAGTTATGATGTATTCAGGTCATTTATGTAGAACTATTGGATCTGCACCAGTGGAATATTGAGCATGTGCAAATACATGACATGTGTACATACTTAACATGTAGCCACATATGTATGTACCTCATTTCTTGTAGATTGAATCTATTTCTTCTGGTTTGAATTCAACTGTCCTCGTAAGACATCCGACCACAAAAGCGCTTTTGGTGAACTTTGACCCCAATATCATGGAACTTTTCAGGGAAATTCAATGTTTCCAAACTCTCTCCTTGGAGATTCCTGCTCTTGGTAAGAAGCTCTATGCTAAGAGGGAAGCCATTACTAACAGCTACAATACTGTGCAGGTTAGGTATTTGTAAGCTATCAATGTACATATGTACTTACGTATGTACACATGTGCTTACGTATGTATGTACTTATGTATGTATGTGCTTAAGTATGTATGTACACATATATGTATGTATGTGCTTTTTATGTATGCTTGTACTGTTGGTATCAATCTGTCAACTATTATTATGTATTGTCTGTTTCATTCATGCAGCATGCTATTGGGGAGTATGACAGAGTGCGTGGGAAGATTTCGGAACTGTACAGCCACCTCATGGTCCCCCACCTCAACAAGGTGGACGAGGTCATTGGTCCAGGTCTGACCATCATCACCTGGACCTCAGTCAACATCCAGGGTTACGTGGATGCTGTGTACAAGGCAGTGGCCGAGTTGGAGTTGCTGGTGGACCGCGTAGCAGAGCTGAAGGCAAATCGCATTGACGTTGCTCTCAACGAGATGTTGAGTGTGGAACTGCTCGGTCTTCCACCAGTTGGTGAAGATGCTGATCCCATCACTATACAAGAGTTCCTCAACAACACTAAGGTATGTATGCATGCTAATCCATACATTGACTTAGACCCACATCCCCTAAACAGGCCCATGGCGTAAAATATAGCAAAGTGTGTTCTGTGGGAGCAGAGCAATAGAGTCCATCTGTTTTTGCATAATAGGTATGTGTACAGTGTTTCCTGTGGGATGCAATAGCGACAGTGTGCCTCTGTTACAACTAACACATAAGTACATATTATGCACATAGCAGATGTATCAATATAGTATGTACTTACTCTGACAGTCTTATTGGCCACTGAAGCCTACATGTTTCAATTTTCAAATGTTTCAACAATTATTGCTGAACCCCAATAAGTCTTTGTATCAATTGAATAAACTACAAGGAAACTTCCTTTGGCAGTCACGTACGTACTGTATGTATGCCCTATAAAGAATACGGATGTTGTCCATCACAAATCCAACAAGCATGTAATTAGTGTTTCCCAGAACCATAGGTGGACTGGGAGATTTTAAACTCAAATGACTTGTTCATCTTTTTTATTTTGATGTTTTCCTAGAGCCTGTGTGATAAGGCAGGTGGTTTCTTTGAGAACAGAAGCCAGTTGATTGAAACAGCCACACAGGAGCTGCTTGACCTGATGCGTATCGGTGAGTGCGAGATCCCTCCGGAGTTTGTGGAAGACAACCCTGGTGATGAGGCTGAAGTGCCCCTCTCTGCCCGACCGGGAACGGCTAAGATCCAAAGAAGAGTTGAACTGAGTGAACAGATGGTTGCAGAATCACACGAACTGTACCTGTACTTTAAGCAATGCACGCTGGACACCATTATCTCCTGCATTAAGGGTGCTCTGGATCTACTGCGTCGTAGGCTGGTCACTTCGAACAAGCACTACGCTGTGAGCACACCACTGCAGGAATCGAGAACGCCTCCTGTATTCCGTGCTAACATTGCACTGGCTCTGCCCACAATAGTTATGAGACCATCGACGGAGGACATCCAGCAAGCTGTAGTTACTGCATCTCAGATGATTGTCAGTCCCACCAAGTTTGTATTTGAGTGGGGGCAGAGTAGAACTGACAGACTGAGGGAATCGCAAGTGACTGATGGGAAATTGGCAGCCGTCAGTGAAACTCCTTTGACATCCCGATCAAAGCGCAATGTCATCAAAATTGAGAAGCCGCCACTGAAAAACTACTACAAGCAGGTGTCAGAGAATAAGGAAGTGCTCAAACTCCAATCCGCTCTTTCCTCCACCATTTCGCTCAGCAAGAAGATGATCACTGATTCCTTTGAGATATTTGCCAAATACAAAGACCTGTGGATGGTGGAGAGAGAAGACAAAATGAAGGAATTTCAGGAGCAAGACCCCCTGGTGTCAGAATACTACGCAGAAATGAAGTATTACATGCATGTTCAGGAGGAAGTCGGTAGAGAACCAGACACAATTGTGAAAGGGCCCATTCTCCTTGCCACAGAAGACATCAAATTGGCTCTTGTCACAGAAGCCAAAGGATGGGTGATCTGCTATGGGAGAGCCTTGAATGCCAGGTTAGTGAAATAGCCTACAAATACCAAACCTACTGCTGCATGCATGGAAGAATTTCCTCCAAATTTGACATCATTTTCAATTTACCAGCAGCTTTTGTACACACTTGCGTACTTATGTAGTAAATACATACGTACATTGTACTGTTTTGAACTGAACCAGTCCTTTAACGTGGACCACTTGACACCTAAGTATGTACGTATGTATGTATATGTATCCATGACTACATGTGACGCAGTGCAGTAGAACACCAACCTGGTCACTGCCTTTGTTCACAACTCATCACTTCCTCCATAGATACCGAGATGTTGTCGACAAGAACTTTGAGACCATCGACGACTGGAATGTGCGTTTGAACCGTCAGATCAAGGATCTCGATGATGTGCGAGAAACCATGGCTGCCCTGAAGGAGATTCGCGAGAAAGAGATCGAAATAGACATGTCCCTAGGTCCCATAGAAGAGGCCTACACCATTGCCCAGCGCATGAGTATCCCGGTACCTCAGGAAGAGATTGATCGGGTTGATACACTGAGGTATGCGTGGGAGAAACTGCTGAAGCAAGCCAAGGACATACAGGACCACCTGCTGTCCATTCAGGGAGAGTTTAAGGAAAGGTTGACCTCTAATGTGGAGGTCTTCATCAATGATGTAGCATCTTTCACAACTAACTACAGTGAGGTACGTACCTATGTATACATGTAGTATCATGGGACATGTACTGTATGTTTGTGGTTACATGTATCTACATACATAGTACATACATAGGTATGTACATATTATTTATACAAGGTATGTATGCACATACAGTAAAAGACGTAAAGGATATGCTCCGCACAATTGTGATATAGTTATCTACCATACACCCGTGGATTGCATGTATGGTGGAAGGTATATGCACGGTATATTTTCTGTGATGTATGAAATTTTGCCTGAGTTTTCTGTTCAAATATTTACATTTGTGTTCTATATATTATAGTACACACTCATTAAAAATGTACTGTATGTATGTATGTACATTTGTACATATATACGTACACATGCATACGTACTGTAGCTGTAATTGTGTACAATATATGCATACATGCGTACATGTGTACATATACAAACCTTTTCTGTAGTTAGTTTCATGAATGCACACTTGTACCTACGTACACTCTTTGCACAAAAGCATTAAATTTTGATGAAGTGTTTATGGTATGTATGTATGTATGTATGTGTCTCCACAGAATGGACCAAATGCACCAGGAGTACAGCCAAGAGAAGCCAGTACAAGACTTGTAATCTTCCAGGTACGTCCATATGAATGTATGTATGTAAACGTGCATGTATATTCTATGTCACCTTTAGGAAGGATCAAATTTCTGTATTACTTGCCTAAAGGCGATATAAACAATTGGTATCCTCATTAGTCACTTGCTGACCTTTTGGTAACTAATTGATTACTCAGTTGTCACATCTGGGGATCTCAGGGGTATACATGGGATGCAATCCTATATTAAACTAGTTGGTCTCTTTGATACTACCACCAATCAGGATCAATGTACACACACAGACTCTATACTTGTTACAAGGATTACATACTCCTTACAAATGTACCTATGTATTTATTTACGTACTTATAGTACAGAATACATTTTGAAGAGTATTTTTAAATCAAATTATGTGTATGACTTGGCCATAATTCACATAAATTTATAAAAGTAGTGTTAATCTGCTAATGTAACATCCTTCTTGGTGTGGATGAAATTATAGTCATGCAATCATGCAATGCATAAAGTACATAAATAAATGTACCCTTACTGTATACATGTGCATGCATTAGAATTACATATGTATGTACTTACAGCGTATAATGTGTACATGCACTATGAGGAATGAATATGTAAAATGCCATAAAGAGGAATCAACAATTCCACAAACACTGTTTTTACTTGGGTTTGAACTTAATTGTGTACTCGTTGAGTATAGATTTACCTCAACCTTTCCTTTACAACATGCTTGCAATCATAATATATTATGCATTGATTTGATTGGTACTACAGACAAACTTTGATGATCTGTATGCCAAATACCAGACCTACTCGGACGGGGAGAGGCTGTTTGGTTTGACTGTGAGGGAGTACCCCGGACTGATGCAGATCAAACGGGAACTGAATTTGCTCCAGAAACTGTACCAACTGTACAACCAGGTCATGGACAGTGTGGATGGGTACTACGACATTCTGTGGCAGGAGGTTGACACTGAGAAGATCAACAGTGAATTGATGGACTTCCAGAACAAGTGATTCCCTGCACATGCACACAAGTGTTGTGAACCAACTCAACAAATAGTCTGGATACAGTGTGTAGTGTTCACCAGTGCTCTTGATCACAGTATTAGTTTCTGGTGTATATTTTGCTCCCGTAACACCTGGTAGTGTATTCTTTTGTCCTGTATATACTAATATACATACATGTTATGTAGTACAAACATACATACATACGAACATGCAGTACTAACGTATATGCAAATGTACTGTATATGCAGTCATACATACGTATATACTTTTTACATGTGCACAGATGCATTATTGGTGTATATGCAATTGTGGTATTGTCTGTGCACTGTTTGTCCCAGGTGTCGAAAGCTACCCAAGGCCCTGAAGGAATGGCAAGCCTTCAATGATTTGAAGAAGAGAATTGATGACTTCAACGAAGCATGCCCTCTCCTGGAAATGATGGCCAACCCAGCTATGAAAGAGAGACACTGGCAGAGACTCGAAGCACTTACAAAGCACAACTTTGACGTGGAGAGCGAATCCTTCTACTTGAGGAACATTATGGAAGCTCCTCTTCTTGAGAATAAAGAAGACATCGAGGTAAAGACTGAATGTTATATGCCTGTGTGCTCATGGCATGTATGCCGCCAGTCACTGGTGCACTGTTCCCCATTAAATATTGCTTCCATTTTTATTTTGTACAAAGATGCATTTGCGTCAGTTCATACATACGTACATATGTATGAATCGGTAGGTACGGATTAACTTACACTCTATTTTACTGGTTTTACCTGTCCTTACTAGGAAGACAGGGTATGTATATCCTACACACTTTTAGCCTATAGAAGGAAAGTGGAGGGTCCCAAACTAGTGTAGTGGTATGTAGTGTGCCCCCTAAATATGGAGTGTAGCTATACTCTTTCCTCCCAACAAGGATGGGCAAAGCCATTAAAATATTGTAATTGTGTATAGCTCTACCAGTGATTCATATGGAGCCCATGTAAACATACCACCCCAACACACCCCTCCTAAACATATCTCACCATGCTCTCATGATATCCTTTATCCTAACCCTGATGTCACTTCTAGTACCTACTAGCCTTGAAAAAAGTTTAAGATTTAACCAATTGTATAAAACTGTGAATTACCAATGACTACTTCATATCAGCTTGTATCACTAACTGTGATTCCCTTCTAACTTCAAATCCTGCACAAACCCTGTGTGTGGATGTACTGCTAAACTCCAACTTCTCACAAGCTCTGTTGTTCCCGAAATGTAGGACATCTGCATCAGTGCTGTAAAGGAGAAGGACATTGAAACCAAGTTGAAGCAAGTCATAGCAGATTGGAGCGTGAGGAATGTTGCCTTCAGTAACTTCAAGACTCGCGGTGAACTACTTCTCAGAGGAGAGGACACCTCAGAGAGCATATCACTCATGGAAGACTCACTTATGATCCTTGGCTCTTTGATGTCAAACAGGTACGTACGTACGTACATGTATTCACCTAATGTGTACTGTGCAGTACACACACGTGCATATACAGGTGTACATTTGTGCATGCATGGTGTATGCTTACTGTATGGAAATGGTCATGCTCATATTAATTGTATGGAAATGGTCATCTCGCGTATCAATTCCCCATTTCAGGTCTAACAGCATGTAATTATCCCTTTATTAGGTACAACGCTCCCTTCAAGAAGGACATTCAAGGCTGGGTACACAAGCTGTCCAATACAACAGAAATCCTCGAGACTTGGATGGTAGTTCAGAACCTGTGGGTGTACCTGGAAGCAGTGTTTGTTGGAGGAGACATCGCCAAACAGTTACCAAAGGTTTGATAATTCTAGTCTATTAGAGCAACATTAACCATGGCAACAGTACATACATACGTACGAACATATGTACATAAGTAACTACTTATATACGTGCGTAGGTGAATGCATACATGCAACAAGTGTATAACTACATACATACGTATGAGCATACTTGCGTACCTGCATACATATATGTATATGCATAAGTACGTAGTAACTACATACATACGTATGTGCATACATACGTACATATGTACATGCAGACTTCACTGTTTTACTATAGGAAGCAAAACGTTTCAGCAACATTGACAAATCATGGCAGAAGATCATGACTAGAGCACATGAAGTTCCAAATGTAGTCCAGTGCTGTGTTGGAGATGAAACTCTGGGACAGCTCCTTCCTCACTTGCTAGAGCAACTGGAGCTTTGCCAGAAGTCCCTGAGTGGCTACTTGGAGAAGAAGAGACTCATCTTCCCACGATTCTTTTTTGTGTCAGATACGGCTTTGCTGGAAATCTTGGGTCAGGCCAGTGACTCGCACACCATACAAGCTCACCTACTGAATGTGTTTGATAACATCAAGACGGTCACCTTTCATTCCAAGGACTATGACAGAATCCTGGAGATCAATTCTAGAGAACCAGAAACAATCGAGGTACGTACGTATGTAAGTATCCACATACGTATACAGATCTATATCACTCTGCTGTACTCGCACAGTACACCATGAACTGTTCAGTCTATTGCCAGTAATGACAACTATCATACTGCATATACCGTGAATTCTTGTCAATCTGCCACAATTCAAATTCCAAATAATGGTGGGGATTAATGAGTTTGCATCAGTATGCACATACTGTACTTTGTACATGATACATGACGGTTGTATTGAAGTTTGCCACAAGAGATGCGAAGATACACTTTATTTCTCTTTGCAGCTTGAGAAACCAGTCATGGCCACAGGAAATGTTGAATTGTGGTTGGGTAAGCTGTTGGAGGCCTCTCGCCAAGCTGTCCATGGAGTGGTACGCAATGCAGCCATTGCTGTAGATGACCCCAGCTTCCAACTACTTGAGTTCTTGAACAGCTTCCCAGCACAGGTAATGGCAGTGATATATATGATGTGTATACAGTCCAACTTGTGTTTTGAACACTGTACCCACTTGCCGTTGAGGGAACACCATTTCTGTACTTGTTATCCCATGTACTTGTGTGTACTCCTCATCAGTACTGGTTGGCGTAGTGTACACAAACCAGGGAACAAGTAGGGGCTATGTATGATATATGTACATATGTACCTATTCATTGTACATACCTACATCATGCTTGCATGTATGTGTGATGGTGTGCTCCGGTATGCCCACAGGTTGGAGTGCTGGGGATCCAGTTCATATGGACCAGAGATGCCAATATAGCCTTGAACAACGCTAGAACAGACAAGAAAATCATGGATGCCACAAATCAGCACTTCCTTGACATCCTAAACAGCCTCATCGAAATGACCACTGCTAACCTGAACAAGATCGAAAGACGGAAGTTTGAGACCCTCATCACTATCCACGTTCACCAAAGAGACATCTTTGACGACATCTGCAGGAAACACGTCAAATCTCCAACTGACTTTGAGTGGCTGAAGCAGACGAGATTCTACTACAGGGATGACCAGGACCAGTGCGTGGTGTCCATTACTGATGTCAACTTCACCTACCAAGATGAATTCCTGGGCTGTACAGAGCGTCTTGTGATCACACCACTCACTGACCAGTGCTACATCACACTGGCCCAAGCATTGGGTATGTCCATGGGGGGAGCCCCTGCTGGACCAGCAGGCACGGGTAAAACCGAGACGGTGAAAGACATGGGGAAATCCCTTGGAAAGTACGTTGTTGTCTTCAACTGCTCCGATCAAATGGACTTCCGTGGTCTGGGACGAATCTACAAAGGTCTGGCGCAGTCTGGCAGCTGGGGATGTTTTGATGAATTCAACCGAATTGAGCTACCAGTACTGTCTGTAGCAGCTCAGCAAATTGCCATTGTACTGCAATGCAAGAAGGAGAGGAAACCTGAATTTGTATTCACTGATGGTGACATTGTTTCCCTCAGTCCGGAGTTTGGCTTGTTTCTCACTATGGTGAGTGGCAAAAGATGCCGTTTATGATATTTACTAATTGTTCAATTCTGTGATGTAATACAATGTGTGTACTCTCCACACGCAGAACCCTGGATATGCCGGCAGACAAGAGTTACCAGAGAATTTGAAGATTAACTTCAGAACTGTAGCCATGATGGTACCAGACAGGAAAGTGCGTATACACTGACGTAGCACAGATTTGTATCTACCCATAAGTACATACGTACAGTAACTACCCCAAGCAGTGTGCTTGTACAATTTTCCTTTTGGATAAAAGTTTTCTGTTATTTGTATGTAGGACACTGGAGAAGCAATACATAATTCATAATGTTGCCATTACCTGCAGTAGAGTAACAACACATAATGTTCAATGGATGAACATTGTAATTACCTATGTCGTGCATATTTCCCTGTAGATCATTATTCGTGTTAAACTTGCCAGCTGTGGTTTCCTGGAAAATATTGTATTAGCTGAGAAGTTCTTCACTCTCTACAAGCTCTGCGAAGAGCAGCTGTCCAAGCAGGTCCACTACGACTTTGGGCTGAGAAACATGCTTTCTGTTTTGAGAACACTTGGGGCAGTCAAGAGGTCGAACCCGGACGACAGTGAGACAAAGATCGTGATGAGAGTCCTGAAGGACATGAATCTCTCCAAGCTGGTTGACGAAGACGAACCTCTGTTCATGAGTTTGATTGATGATCTCTTCCCAGGATTGGCCATGGAGAAGGGAGGATACCCAGACCTCGAAGAGGCCATTGAGAAAAGAGTGACAGAAGCAGGTCTCATCAACCACCCTTCATGGGTGCTCAAGTTGATCCAGTTGTTTGAGACACAGCGTGTCCGTCACGGGATGATGGTGTTGGGACCCACTGGTACCGGGAAGACCTGTAACATCCACATCCTGATGAAGGCCATGACTGACTGCAATGAACCGCACAGAGAAATGAGAATGAACCCTAAAGCTATTACAGGTGGGTACAGAGGCCATAGGAGTGGCACTGTGACATGAACATACGTACGTACATGAATACACTGTAGTTGTGTGTGAATCAGTAATTGTTATTGTAAGAAGCCTTGTTTTTTGTTGAAATAGGAAAATATCTACATGTGTTCATGTACATATATACATTATGTTTATATACATTTCCTGGAATAATCTTGCAAAAACATGTGCCGCAATCTTATTGAAGAGACACTTGCATACAAGACACCATCTCCTCAAATACAGTATGTATGTGCTGTCTGTTGAAATGTACCTCTATTTTGTGCATGCCTCAAACCTTTAGCTCCTCAAATGTTTGGTCGTTTGGACGTGGCGACCAATGACTGGACTGACGGCATCTTCTCCACTCTGTGGAGACGTACCCACAAGGCTAAGTCAGGTGAACACATCTGGCTGGTGATGGATGGCCCGGTGGATACTCTGTGGATCGAGAACCTCAATAGCGTGCTAGATGACAACAAGACCTTGACTCTGGCTAATGGTGACCGCATCCCCATGTACCCTGATTGTAAGCTCATCTTTGAGCCTGACAATGTGGACAATGCCTCCCCTGCTACGGTGTCCAGGAATGGTATGGTCTACATGAGCTCGTCTGCTTTGGATTGGAGACCAATTGCTGAGGTGATGCTTGTATACATGTTTACAATGTTACACATACACAAACTGCATACATACATGCATGTACGTATAGTATTTGTTGTACACACACACACACACACACACACACACACACACACACACACACACACACACACACACACACACACACACACACACACACACACACACACACACACACACACACACACACACACACACACACACACACACACACACACACACACACACACACACACACACACACACACACACACACACACACACACACACACACACACACACACACACACACACACACACACACACACACACACAACATGTGCACTCATGCACATGCACTCAGGTACACAAACATAAGAATTGAAACAGCAAACAAGGTTGTTGTAGCGAGCAAGTTTACAGTTTCAATTCTAGGTCTTGACAAGGTTGTTGCCAGTCCAAGTCAGAAAATTGATTTTATTTCAAGATCGAACAACCTTGTAGCTCCCTCCTACAACCTTACTACAAGCTCATACAAGATCAAACAACCTTGTAGCTACCTCCTACAACCTTGTTACAAACTACTACAAGTTCATACAAGCTTATATAATCTTGTAGCCACCTCCTACATCTTTGCTATACCCATGGAAGCTTGACAAGCTTGTTGTATATGCATATGTCCCCAGCTAAGTCTCATGATAATATCAGGTTGACACACCCTCTCTCTCATGTGCTATACCAAAAGGTGCTTAACATTTTTATCTTTGCTGATGAACTCTTAGGGATGGCTACTTCGCAAGGTCCGTAACAAGTTCATAACACAAATGGAGTCGGACATCCTGATGGAACTGTTTGATGATTCCTTCCTGAAGGCCTATCAATACTTTTCAACAGCTCTGCGTGCTAAGATGAAACTGTTGGAGTGCATCTACATAGCACAAGCTTGTACTCTCCTCGAGGGCCTTATTCCTCTATCAGGTAAGGAGGAGAACCAGTCTCTGAAGAAGATTTACCTAGAGCATATCTACATTTTTGCCTTGATGTGGAGTCTCGGAGCCCTGCTTGAGTTGGATGACAGAGCAAAACTTGAAACCTTTCTCAGAGAGAACACCACCTTGGACCTGCCCAAATGTGACCCGGCTGGTGGGGATACAATTTTTGAGTTTTTTGTGGACAAAGCTGGCAACTGGGAGCACTGGTCCACACAAGTGGAAGAGTATGTCTATCCCACTGACAGTGTTCCTGTGTATGCCACCATCTTGGTTCCAAATGTGGACAATGTCAGGACAGACTTCCTGATCCACACTGTAGCCAAGCAGGAGAAGGTTGGTTGGGGTGATATTGGTATCAATTTGAGTTTATGGTATAGGAGTGCAGCCCACATGTTCATCCATCACGCTTTGTTTACTCCATTGAACAACCTGTTTACATACGTAGTTGTTACAACATGACCTGTCCATCCAATAATGGTCTTGTCCCCTCTTGTAGGCTGTACTGCTGATCGGTGAACAAGGAACAGCTAAAACCGTCATCATTCAGGGGTACATGTCCAAGTACAACATTGAAGAGCATCTTAGCAAAGGACTCAACTTCTCTTCAGCCACTCAACCTGGACATTTTCAGGTAATTTGAAGAGTCAATCTGTTCTGGTTGAACAGGTATGTGTTTGTGTACTGTGACCTTGGTGACTATTGTTTCTTGAAACGTCTCCAGAGAGCAATTGAGAGCTATGTTGACAAGCGTGTGGGTAGCACGTACGGACCACCTGCTGGGAAGAAACTAACAGCATTTGTGGATGATATTAACATGCCGAAAATAAATGAATGGGGCGATCAGGTATGTACGTACATACATATGTGCATATTCATGTACTTGTATCCCAGTGTGAGTGAGATTAAAGGTGCCGCTGTGTGTCTATATCCTGTAGACACACAGCTGGGGTCTATCAGGCTCTATAGACACTTGTTCTCGGGCTTAATTTGATACTTCCTAAAAGGGGCGCATTGATTGGTTAGCGCTTCATTAATGTCATGGCAACGCAACACAACAATTCTGCCTAATCTTACTCTTGCTGGGATACAAGTTAGTTGTACATACATGCATGCATACGTACATACGATATGTACACCACATGTATGCACAATTGAACTCTGATAGTAAATACCCCAAGGAATAGACCAAAAAGTATTTACAATCAAGGTATGTACTAAACAAAGCATCTTTTAACAGTACATGCTAATCATGGCAAGTTTGTTAAAGGAGATTGAAATGTGTACATCATCACTGGAATGCGCATATTGAGGGTACGTACTACACGTCATCTAAAGTACGTGCTAGCATGGGTGCTTTGAACTGTTATTTGAAAATAGCATGGTTAAAGTTAGAGTACGTAATAATCGAGTTCCACTGTATTATAATATTATTACACACATTAAACATGCTCTTTTATTATACATACAGATGCACACATTTTTGCACATATCCACTGCAAATACTTTTCGCTGATTTAGATTACAAATGAGATTGTTCGCCAATCTATGGAGATGAAAGGATTCTACAGTTTGGACAAACCTGGAGACTTCATAAACCTTGTGGACATTCAGTTCCTGGCCGCCACCATCCATCCTGGGGGAGGAAGAAACGACATCCCGAGTCGTCTCAAGAGGCAGTTCTCCATCTTCAACTGCACTCTACCATCCAATGCATCCATTGACAAGATATTTGGTGTAATCGGGTGTGGATACTTCTGTAATCAGCGAGGGTTTAGCAAAGACGTGTGCCAGCTTGTGGAACAGCTGGTCCTGTGCACTCGCAAACTGTGGCAACTGACAAAGATCAAGATGTTGCCAACTCCAGCCAAGTTTCACTACGTGTTCAACTTGAGAGATCTGTCAAGGATTTGGGAGGGAATGCTGCACATTGACCACGATACAGTGACTGACAAGAAGTCCCTATTAGCCCTCTGGAAGCACGAGTGTGTGCGGGTGATTGCTGACAGGTTCACCAATGCTGAAGACAAGGAGTGGTTCGATCGCTGCATAACAAAAGTGACTACAGAAGATATCGATGAAGCCACCAGTGAACTGATACACCCTGAGCCCTACTTTGTTGACTTCCTGCGAGACCCTCCAGAAGTGACTGGAGATGAACCTGAAGATGCTGAAGTTGAAGCACCAAAGATTTATGAACCAGTATGTTGACTTTAGTGTAGCCTTCCCCACCCTACCAGCTAATGTGCTCCACATAGAAATTAGGATAGACCATACTAGATTGCTGGTAACTGTGTACTCTGTGCAATATTTCTTTTAAAAATTGTTCTGCAGATCCCAACTTGGCCCGAATTGGAAGAAAGGTTGACAAATTTCATGCAGCAATTGAATGAAACAGTTCGTGGTGCCGGTATGGACCTGGTGTTCTTCAAAGATGCTATGGTTCACTTAATGAAGGTAAAATACCACTTGGGCATATACTGTACATACGTATCCCTACTACTGTGCCATATTTTTATGTGTATGTATGTGTGTGCGTTTGTTTATATGGATCTGTGTCGAATTTAAATTCAACTGCTGAAAGTTAATTAGTGTTTGGTATTCTGGAACCATCTCTCTCTCACAGATATCTCGTATCATTCGTACTGATCGCGGCAATGCTCTCCTTGTTGGTGTGGGTGGGTCGGGTAAGCAAAGTTTAACAAGACTCGCCTCCTTCATCGCTGGATACAAGACATTCCAGATCACTCTAAGCAGGTGTGGGGAGCAATATACATCACTGAGCATACAAAAATTACATTTGTAATACGTACATCGCTGCTATGTCTCTCTATGATCCATTCATTCAGAACCTACAATGCCAACAACTTGATGGATGACTTGAAGCATCTTTATCGTGTGGCAGGTCAGCAGGGCAAAGGAATAACATTCATCTTTACCGACCAGGAGATAAAGGATGAGGGATTCTTGGAATACATGAACAACTTATTGTCGTCTGGTGAAATATCTGGTCTCTTTGCTCGAGATGAAATAGACGAGATTTGCAGTGACCTCATCCCTGTCATGAAGAAGGAATATCCCAGAAGACCTCCCACACCGGAAAACCTTTACGATTACTTCCTTTCCAGAGCCCGTCAAAATCTTCACGTTGTCTTGTGTTTCTCCCCAGTTGGCGAAAAGTTCAGAAATCGTAGTTTGAAGTTCCCAGGTCTGATCAGTGGTTGCACAATGGACTGGTTCAGTCGCTGGCCCAAGGATGCCCTGATTGCCGTGGCCCAACACTTCCTGTCCTCTTTTGACATTGCATGCATTGCTGAAGTGAAACAGGAAGTCGTTAAGGCCATGGGAGTCTTCCAAGATTTTGTAGCTGAAACGTGTGTGAACTATTTCGAGCGATTCAGACGGACAACGCATGTCACTCCCAAGTCCTACCTCTCATTTCTTGGTGGATACAAGGTAATTTATGCCGAGAAACAGAAGCAAATTGGAGGTCTTGCTAAGAGAATGAATGATGGTGAGGTTGATACCTACGTATGTACGTATGTACATTATTGTATGCAAATTCTGCAGGTTTATGTACATACACAGGATATACATACATATGTATATAAAGTGTATATTATGTTAGTTATATGTGTGTACATTTGAAGGTGCATTTTTATGTTCAGTTATTTAATGGTTGATATTATAATTCTTGTCTTTAATGTAATTTTTGTAATGTTGTATGTTTGTTTTATAAAGCGTGTTATGTTTGTGTGCACGTAGGTCTTGCAAAGCTCATCGAAGCAAGCGAATCTGTGAGCAAGTTGTCCTTGGAGCTGGTTGAGAAAGAGAAAGAACTGGTTGTGGCCAATGCTAAGGCAGAGAAGGTGTTAGTGGAGGTCACGCAGAAAGCCCAGGCTGCAGAGAAGGTGAAGGCAGGGGTGCAGGTGGTGAAGGACAAGGCACAGGCCATTGTGGACGCCATTAATGTAAGATCATTGTTCACCGGGTGTACCTGAACGACAAGATGGCTGTCACTGTGTTAGTATTCTATGCCCTGTAGGATGATAAATCAGTGGCAGAAGCAAAACTTGAGAAAGCTAGACCTGCTTTAGAAGAGGCTGAAGCTGCCTTACAGGTACGTACCTATGTACACGGATACATGCTTTCATACTCAATTGTGGACCCAATTGATTCGTAACTGTATGTGAGTGTAGGGGGAGAGGCAAGGTCCAATTGAATTGCAACCCGTGGGCTCACCTTGTCAATCACCACATGCAACTATTTTACAGATTATCATTACAAATATCATGAATAACCATGTTATTCGTAATGATATCTACCCCTAGTCTATGTATTGTGAAACCTGTCCATAAAGAACACTCAAGTGTTTATGCTGGTGGTCTCTTTGGTACGTACGTGGTCTTTGTGTAGAGGAGTCCTTCAATGCAGGTTCCACTGTGACTTCATAATCATATTAAAAAGATGATGGCCTACAAGTAGAACAGTTAAGGAACACTAGATGTAACATGGAAGTACACATTAATGTATCCCGCTTAGTTTAGTGCAGATCAACGTATAAAACAGAAATACCCTGCTCTATTAGATGTAATGTTGGCTTTCCTTGCAGACTATCAAACCTACTCACATTGCCACTGTAAGAAAGCTGGGGAAACCCCCTCACCTCATCATGCGGATCATGGACTGTGTGCTGTTACTGTTTCAAAAGAGAATTGATCCAGTGACACTCGATCAGGACAAACCTGGCCCCAAGCCTTCCTGGTCAGAATCTCTGAAGATGATGGCGCAGGGAGGGTTTTTATCCGGTCTCCAAAACTTTGCCAAAGATAACATAAATGAAGAAATGGTAGAGCTGATGCAGCCGTACTTCGATATGGAGGATTACAACATTGAAACTGCAAAGAGGGTATGATTTTTGCCACTTTCACATGACTGCGATATACATTTCACGCAATTTTGCCCTCAGGTGTGTGGGGATGTCGCCGGGTTGTGCTCTTGGACAAGAGCCATGTCCTTCTTCTATGGAGTGAACAAGGAAGTGTTGCCACTAAAGGCCAACTTGGCCATTCAGCAAAGCAAACTCGAGAAGGCAGAAGGGGAACTGGCTGTGGCTCAAGCCGAATTGGATGCCAAGGAAGCAGAGTTGAATGAGGTGAGGAAAATGTATGAGAAGGCCATGGCAGAGAAGCAGGCTCTCCAGGACGATGCTGATTCTTGTAAGAGGAGAATGGAAGCAGCAAAGGCTCTGATCAGTGGTCTGAGTGGCGAGAGGGAGAGATGGACTGAACAGAGCAAGGAGTTTGAGGAACAATTGGGAAGGTTGGGGGATAGCGTCTATATTAACAGTGAAGAAATTATGTACTTAAAATACTGTCTTTGTCTGTCTCTCAGGCTTGTTGGTGATGTGCTTCTTGCGTCTGCTTTCCTATCCTACTCTGGTCCCTTCAACCAAGAGTTCCGAACTCTGTTGCTAGAGAGTTGGAAGAAGGAACTGCAGTCAAGATCCATACCTTTCTCTCGCAACATCAACATTAATGAGATGCTTTCCGACCCAGTGACAGTGAGTCACCTCAGCAATGTTACAAATCTTATTCAACCTATCTACCAACTGTTATATGTGCCCACTTCATCCATATAGGTGGCAGAGTGGAACCTACAGGGTCTCCCCAACGATGAACTATCTGTACAGAACGGTATTATTGTGACTAAAGCCACTCGTTACCCACTGCTCATGGACCCTCAAGGACAGGGAAAGGCTTGGATTAAGAAGAGAGAAGGATCTGAACTCACTGTTACCAATCTTAACAACAAGTACTTTAGACAACATTTAGAAGATTGTCTCTCCCTTGGAAGACCAATCCTGCTCGAGGATGTTGGAGAAGAATTGGATCCGTGTCTGGATAATGTCCTTGAGAAAAACTTCATCAAAAGTGGAACGATGTTGAAGGTATGTATGTACGTACGTACATATTAGAAATTCAACTCCTACCAAGAAGAATTTATCATGTTTAAGGTTTACAAATCAGATTTGTGTACACATTTTATCTTTGGATGTGAAAACACAAGTTCACCAATTGAAAAAACAGCTAAGAATCCGTCTAAGTTGTAAACAACTGAATCAGCTTTGTAAGATCTGGATCAGATGATGTTTTCTTCCTTTTGAAAAGTTGACAAAATGGCTGCCCCCATCAGGAGAATCCACTGAATATCTGCAGAAATAGAATACAACCATCATGCTGTGTTCCACTCTTTTTCTTATGTCAGGTGAAAGTTGGTGATAAGGAAGTCGATGTTATGAAGGGATTCATGCTCTACGTCACAACCAAGCTACCAAACCCTTCATACACTCCCGAGATCAGTGCACGAACAAGCATCATCGATTTCACTGTCACCATGAAGGGGCTGGAGGACCAGTTGCTGGGTCGTGTCATCCTGACAGAGAAGTACGAGTTGGAGGCAGAGAGAACCAAACTGATGGAGGACGTGACAGCTAACAAGAAGAAAATGAAGGACTTGGAGGATAATCTCCTCCACAGGCTAACAACAACCAAAGGTACATGTGTATACATAATAATTTTACTGTACTTATACACTGTATATTGTACCTATGTATGAACGTACATGTAACTGACTATGTACACACTAATATTGTCATATGTGTAGGTATCCACATGACTAGGAATAACAGAAGTGCTCTACCTTCACTTTAATTGCCGTAACACGTGTGCATACAGTTTGTATAAAATGTATCTTACATTCTATGCCGACTGCGATTCTATCATGAAGATGCCAAAACACAGCATCATTTTATAGTAATATATCCATAAATCACTGCTAATGCATTACAATTACATTATATGAAGTTCATTCTGACACATGCAGTATGTAATCATGATTATGGATGTATGCTTCCATGGTCACTCATAAACTTACAACTGTCTCTACATCTTGACTGACGTTAGGATCTCTTGTTGACGACGAGTCTTTGATCACTGTGCTGACAACAACCAAGAAGACAGCTCAGGAGGTCACACAGAAACTCATGGTTGCATCTGAAACGGAAGCCAAAATCAATGAAGCACGTGAAGAATTCAGACCCGTCGCCTCCCGAGGATCCGTCTTGTATTTCCTGATAGTTGAAATGTCCCTTGTCAACGTTATGTATCAGACATCTCTGCAACAGTTCTTGGGAGTATTTGATATCTCAATGGCAAGGTACATACAGTGCATGTTCATACCAAGGTGTTAGCTATGTGTTATAATAGACACTAAACATGACATTGTTTTTCATAACAACATCCAATTTTTGTATTTGTTGTTCATTTCTCAAGATCAAACAAGTCTCCAGTGACACAGAAGAGGATCAACAACATCATTGAGTATCTCACATTTGCAGTGTTCAAGTACACGGGGCGTGGTCTGTATGAGAGCCACAAGTTTCTCTTCACTTTGTTGTTGACTCTCAAGATAGACATGCAGTCTGGGAAGGTGAAGCACCAAGAGTTTCAGACTCTCATCAAAGGTATGTATGCATATACAGGACATCCACTGTGTACAGTACATATTAGGGAAAACTTGACATATTATTGTAATGTAAATGAAGGAAATTACAATTATGGATTTACATTAAAACTATGATACAACTGTGAGCAAATTATGATAACTATGATTTACTTTATGATACATTATAATTTTGCTACAATTATGTTACGATGTTGTTATGATCACAATCATGACGACATGGCAAGTTTCCATGCCTCATACCATAGGTCTAACTAGGACAGTGGAAATTAACTGTGATAGCATGTGTCCCAAAGTATGAGTATAGGTTTGGTATTGGTTTGGTAGGGTTGATCACAACCATAGCCTCATTTGCACAACAATTTTAAGAGAGCTTCTAAACAAGTTCAAAGTAAGCAAGCTGAAACCCAGCTAAACCACCTCTGAACTAGGTTTACATGAACCGGTTAATAAGCGTGTTTAAACCTATTACACAGAAGATTCGTTAATTGTATTTACTGCTAATCACGTTTGTACACTGGCTTAAACATGTTGTGTAAATGAGTACAGGGCTTAATCGTCACTGACTACGTACATACCAAATGCTTAAATTGATGACCCCTTGCTCTGTACTTGTCGTACATGATCATCATTATACTTTGTACACTCTCCACGGAGTCTGTGCATTCTACTTGCATACTGCACATGCATGCGATGCTTAACAATACTTTTGCCTGTGTTGCGTCACTTCTACTACTTAAACTCTTGCACATCAGGTGGTGCTGCTTTGGACTTGAATGCCTGTCCCCCCAAGTCCGGCAAGTGGATCACAGATATGACATGGCTGAACTTGGTGGAGCTCAGCAAACTCCCTCAGTTCTCTGAAATTTTAACACAGGTATTGTTTGAGCATTTCACACACAAAGTTTCCATCCTAATTATCTCTGTATTGACATGGTACTCATCCAATTGTGAAAGGTTGGACGGAATGACAAGGCCTGGAAAGCATGGTTTGATTCCGATATCCCTGAGGAATCTGTCATCCCTGATGGCTACAACAACTCCCTTGACACATTCAGGAAGCTACTGATGATCAGGTCGTGGTGTCCTGATCGCGTCCTCCCCCAGGCCAGGAAGTACATTGCAGAGACAATGGGTAAGAAGTATGCAGAAGGTGTCATCCTGGATATGGAGGCCATGTGGGAGGAGTCAAAAATCCGTGTTCCGATGATCTGCTTCCTCTCACTTGGGTCAGACCCCACCAATGCAATTGATTCTCTCTCTAAGAAGAAAGAGTTAGGTGAGCTTGTCAATAATTATTACTATGTGCCGCCTTTTCTTTCAGCACTTGAGTTGCATATTATGTACAGTATGTAATTTATTGTGAATAGAGTTCCGACCTATTTCCATGGGCCAAGGTCAAGAGATACATGCTCGTAATGCACTACAGAAGCACCAGAGCCAGGGAGGATGGGTTCTCCTGCAAAATTGCCACTTGTGTCTGGATTTCCTGGAAGAAGTCCTTCAGACTGTATTGGAGAACGAGAACGTCCACGATACCTTCCGATTGTGGGTCACAACTGAAGTGCATGACAAATTCCCGATAAACTTCCTGCAGGCGTGCATCAAGTACACCTGTGAGCCTCCTGAAGGAGTGAAGGCCGGTCTGAGGCGAACCTACACCAACATTTCTCAGGAACAGTTGGAGATTAGCAACCTTCCTCAGTGGAAGCCCATGTTGTATGGGGTAGCCTTCATCCACACCACAGTGCAGGAGAGAAGAAAGTTTGGGCCACTGGGATGGAATATCCCTTATGAATTCAACCAAGGAGATCTGTCCTCAATGATACAGTTTGTACAGAACCACCTGGATGACATTGACCTCAAGAAGGTACATTGTTGTTTTAATGCTAACCCTAATATCTTTACATTCATACAAAAGATCAGTCCTGACTCATGACCTGCTTGTTACTGTTGTCTTAACAGTGTACAGTGTATGTACATACAGTGTACATACATACATGTATGTTTTTATGCACACTGTAGCTAGGTGATGGTTCAAAAGATCTTGAAGTAATCTGATATCAGCTGTAGTTACAGTCCTCTGCCATATGATTTTATCTGAATAATGTAGTGTACAAACTCATAACCTGTCAGCCACCCCATGTATCAATGTACAAGCAAAGTTCTTTATTCCACATCCAAATGACTGCTCTCCACTGTAGGGTGTGTCATGGCCCACTGTTCGGTACATGCTGGGTGAGATCCACTATGGAGGGAGAGTCACTGATGACTTTGACAAGAGGCTGTTGAACACCTATGCTAAAGTGAGACTTCTTGTGTGCTCATCATGCACCTTTGTGTTGTTATAGTGATGGTGGTGTTATACTCCAGGTTTGGTTTGGTGAGCACATGTTTCAAGCCAACTTCAAGTTCTACAAGGGATACACTATTGGTGTCTTCAAGTCTGTGCAGGAGTACCTGTCTTTCATCGATACCCTGCCGTTCAATGACACAGCCGAAATATTCGGACTCCATCCTAATGCTGACATCACGTAAGTACAAAGACCTCCTCAGTACATATAGCTACAAATTGAATAGTTGAAATTAGAAGAAGCACAGTATTTAGTGACATGCAATATACATAGGTGGTTCAGATTGCCTCCTGTGATAAGAGCAATAATTGCACAGTAACTCAGTACATTAGGAATAATGCTGCCACATTGAGATGTCCTTCCCCATGGAAGGGAGGCTGCAAGGAAATGTCAAGCTATATATAAACTAGTGTAGGTACATCAAATTGAACATGAAGATGAACTACATGGTGTATTAAGCTCCAGACGTATTTTGAAAAGTATTTTAATTCTTCCCCATAATTGTTCACTGTAGCTTAGATAGTTTTACTTAATGTGTGATAATTGTGAATTGTGTTCCGTTGCAACTTCTAAGTAAGCCATGTACATATCTGTACTGCACCTGCCTTATACACCATCACTCCCAGGTATCAGAGCAACACTGCTAAACAGTGTCTGGATGAGATTGTCAACATCCAGCCCAAGGACAGTTCGGGTGGAGGAGGCGAGACGAGAGAATCTGTCGTGAGCAGACAAGCGGCCGATATGTTGGAGAAGCTACCCTCGGGATACGTCCCACATGAGGTAGTTAAGAAGGATGGCGTCCATGTACATAATTGTGAAACTGTTTCTTATACTGCTACAAATATTACTGAGTGTGTCATGCAATGGTATAGTGTAAATTTAACCAATACAGCAAAATATATACCATACTGTACTTACGTATATATAATAATATTATAATATGATGCACATACATCTATTTGTATTGTTTTTTTTATTGAAATCAATTCCTTTTCTTGTTCACTTAGGTACGGGCGAAGCTGAAGGAGATGGGAGCACTGGCACCGATGAACATTTTCCTGCGACAGGAAATTGATCGAATGCAGCGCGTGATAGTGACTGTGAGGAGCACGTTGCAGGACCTCCAGTTGGCCATTGATGGAACCATCATTATGAGCGAGGTACGTATGATAAACTCCTGCTATTCTCTCAACACTACAGTACACCCACTTCACATTCACAACGTACACACTACCCTACTAGATGCTAAGGGACACACTGGACTCCATGTATGATGCCAGGGTGCCCAAGTTGTGGCAGAAGATATCTTGGGACTCCTCCACAATCGGCTTCTGGTACACTGAGTTGCTAGACAGAGACACGCAGTTCAGATCATGGGTGTTCCAGGGACGACCGAAAGTGTTTTGGATGACTGGTTTCTTCAACCCCCAAGGATTCCTCACTGCAATGAGACAGGTTAGGCTGCATGTGATGAACTCTTCTGTGTGGATGGGTGCAATAGTATAGAATATCTGGAAGGTCTCAGTATGCAGAATTTGTAATTGAAACTATCCTCAACTAATGTGTATGGAGAGTGCAGTGTTGTATTATAGATGTGCAATTAATTCCTATGTAATTTAGATGCTGTGTGTATTACCTACATTTCATGTGTCCATCGTAACAGTTGTCCTTCAACAGTACATAATAAACTTTGACCTACTTAGAAGAGTGAGTGTCCCTGAGTATATACAGATACCTAGGCAACTATGAAGTGCTGATGTGAGTGTGCGAAGCATTTTCGGCTTGGGTAATAATAATAAATACTGCTTAGCTGGAAATATTGGCAAGAAGAATATTTGGCGGTTTCGGGCCATTTTCAGCTGGGTGGTTTTTATTTTGACGGTTGCCTTCTGGTGGGTCATAATTTTATTCATGGCCTATGAATATAGGATTGCATCATGAGGCTGTGCATTACTGAGCCATAATTTGACAGATTATAATTTGGTGGTAGATTAAAAAATTGCCAATTTGCCAAAGCATTTCTGGCTTGGGTACACAATAATAAAACCGTATAGCTGGAAATAATAGCAATTTTGGGCTATTTTAAGCTTTGGCGGTTTTAGTTTGACGGTTGCTTTCCGGTGGGTTATAATCATATTAAAGGGCCAGTAACATGAAAAAACAAGTTGGGCTCAAATGGGCTCTTTTAGTAAGTAAACTCTCGTGGTGATGTTTAAAATCGCCATTCTTGCTTACAATGGGAGAAATTCGCCGCTTTTGTTCCTAAAACTCGGCCATTTTGAATGACGCGTAGTGACATCACAAGAGGAACCATTAATACGTACGTAATACGATTTACTGGCAATTTTCGCTGATTTTGCTAGGTTTAAACTCTGCATCTCTTAGATTCGGCATTATTTGGAATTAAATAAACACTTATTTGCTGCTGGTAGTAATAGGGGAGCTGAGGGATAGTTTATCTTGCAGACATCCCCAAAGAACGTAGATAAAATTTAATGAGCTTTATGTTGAAGTAATTGCCCCAAACATGATGTAACTGGAATGTATATACTGATAATTTGGTTCAGTACAGTGATTATGGATGTTTGGTTGTAGAAAACCATTCATCTGTTGGATTCCCAAGCTCCTCCATCAATGTGAACCACTTACAACCAACATTGCAAAATAAACGCAATTGCTGAATACTATTTACAATTGAAATCATGCAAAAATGTAAACAATGGTACACCAAATGTAGTAATTCGCAGTATAACAATTTATAACTCAAGATTAATGTTAAAATAACTGACATACTGGTCGAATGGGAATTCTGAGATGATATTTCGATGTTTTTCGCTATAAATTAGACAAGTGTCGTAAATATCGCGCTACGATTCATGTGAATACCGTGTAGTGTTAGCCAGTCTGCAAATCACCTCGCCAGGGTCCTCTTTTAAGTCACTTTATGACCCCGATCGGTCATTTACCGCGATGGGTTCGAACGGATAAGACTCCATTACAATCGTTGCAGGAATACTCGAATCATCGTTATCGTCCGCACTGACATCATTTAACTCTACTGAAGTGCTCATTTCGGCTTCGCCGTTCAAATAAAGGCCATTAGGACCACTAAATTCGTTTGTCGAAATACTTCAGACATCTTTTGTTCCTCTTATGACGTCACGAAATATGACGAAGATGACGTAACCTGGCGTAATTGGCTATAAAATCCTCGATTACTCCCCACCCAGATGACAGGAGCGAATTCAAACATCACCATTGGTGTTTACTAACTAAAAGGAGTAATTCAAGACCAACTTGTTTTTTCATGTTACTGGCCCTTTAACAGCCTATAAATATAGGATTGCGTCATGAGGCTATGTGTTTCTGAGCCATAATTTGGCAGATTACAATTATTTCTGGTGGTAGATTCGAGAATTGCCAATTAGCCAAAATTCTCCACCAATATCCGGCTATACGGTACTTTGGCAAATAATGTATGCATAGGATTCTAAATGCTCCTGATCATGAAAGGGTGTCATCTTCAAAGACAACACCTGTGACATTTGCTACTGTCTCCTCTCTCCTATGTCTGTCCAGGAGGTGACCCGTGCCCACAAAGGATGGGCACTGGACAGTGTTGTCCTTCACAATGACGTGACTAAGATGATGAAGGATGACATCACAGCAGCACCCGAGGAGGGTGTCTACGTCTACGGACTGTTCTTGGATGGAGCAGGATGGGACAAAAAGAACATGAAGCTCCTCGAACCAACCAACAAAGTTCTCTTCTGTCCTCTTCCTGTGGTGCACATTTATGCTGTCAACTCTCTAGCAATGAAGGACCCGAAACTCTATCAGTGTCCAGTTTACAAGAAGCCTCGTCGTACTGATCTGACCTACATCACTACACTGCTGATGAAGACCGTGCAGCATCCCGACCACTGGGTGCTGAGGGGAGTTGCACTCTTGTGTGACACCAAGTAACTGAACTCTGCACACATCCCCAGTCTGGTACATACGTTCGTACATACATATATACTCTTATTAGATACACTGCTATTGTAAGTGATATTTGTAGAGGATACTTTTGTATTTGTAGTTTTTGAAGCTTGTTACTATATTCTGAACTTCCAAGTAATAGGATTTTGAGTACAGAAAAGTATTATATTATACAATGTGATGGTAATGGCTCATAATGATCCAATGGTCAGGACAATTTTAATATGAATGATATTACACACATATGTATGCATTAACACATGCATTTAATTTATTGTTCATTTTTACATTGTATTATCAATATAATTGTAATACATTTCACTAAGTACGTATAATAATAATTTCTTTCTAAGGCTTTAATCTTAGGGAAGATCATTAATTTCTTGTATTGTCAGAATATCGTTAACTATACAGTGGGACCCCTGTAATCAGGACACCTTGGGGCAGTCTTTCCATGTCCTGATTATAGGGGTATCCTTATTTCAGGGGGTATGTATTTTGGATTGAAATTAATGGACATAATGAACTATAGATGGTATGCAAGTTATGAATAAACAGAATGCACGTTACAGCTGGTGAAAAATTAATATAATATTAATAATAATATGGTCATCATGGAGAAATAAGCTCAATAACTCCATTGATTTGGATACAACATAGCAATGAATCTCTACAATATTATGTGGATTATATATATTATTATAATTATACATTATTTGCATATACTCAATTGCAATTCCATTTAGGATAATATTAAAGGATTGATACGTGATTAAAAGGAATTATATTTAATGCATCAGATTCTGGATTTCAATAACAATCAATTATATAATATGGTGGCAACTTGGGAACATGGGTATTATTTAGTGGTTAAGACATAGGCACGAGGGCATTATGACATAAAATACGGAGTCCTGAGGGCGAGTGTATTTTATATGTCATAATGCCCGAGTGTCCATGTCTTAACCATTATAGCATCCGTTGCTAACGCTTTATACTGTTGCTAGCACTTTATACATTATAAAATTGCTGTATAATAGTACTGTTTCTATAGTAACGGATGCTATTGTACTATAATTCATTAGATTGATCAGGTATGATATGTACAATATCATAATAATAATTATAATATTGTATATAATATTATAATACATGCTGTGAAAGTGCAAATATATGATTATAAAATTTATAACTTCAAAACTTTCATTATAATAATACAACCTCTACCAAACATACTATATAAATCAATAATCTTATAATCTTATATATAAGAGCTAATTGCAATGGGAGTGCGTACACATACATATATACAAATTACCATGTATATTATCAAAAATGCCCCTACAGGATGCATGCAGAATGACATGGACGTATCCGAGAGACAGCCCATGACCCTCACCCTGAGCAATACCATAACCTTGGAAAAAATTGATAATGTTGAGCAATGTACGTGATTTATAGGCCCTGGAGTG
>OZ026549.1:3622632-3746518 GCA_964020155.1 Chondrilla cf. caribensis | reverse complement strand
ATGCATTGCAACATAACAACTGTTTCGGACTATTAATTTTGGTCCTCATCAGTGCAGAGCAGTATCACAGCCCAGGCCAATGTGGGGATAAACATCTGAGGGATAAAAACATCCTAAGCCAGCGTATTGATAAAACAAAGCTTTAGGAAGCTGACAACAGCTTCTTAGGGTGTGTGCGCATATGTGTGCGTGTGTGTGTGCGTGCGTGCGTGCGTGTGTTGCCGTCAGTAGGGCTAGGAAATGATCCGCCTATAGCCGGTGCTACCCATATGAACATCAAAGAGAAACTACAATGTCTGCTCAAGCTAACCTTCCTCCTATTGGAGTGGAATTTGTAATGTTATCTGTATTTATACTACTTGGTTTACAATCACAAAAGGTATGTCATTGCAAATCAACTTACTTCGCTGATTATAATTCATTCACGTATATTTATAATATCATAAGTAATATGTACTTAATTTGCTTAATATTTGATATTATACAGTATTGTATAATGAAATAAAAAAGTTATAGGTTGAGCCAGCCTAGTTTGTACATTAATTCTAGGTCTTAATTCCATGAGTACATATATTATTATTCAATTCAGCAATTCATTCATGTATATTCATTGTTAGAAATATTCATTATGAAATAAAATTTATTGGTTGAGCCAGCTCAGTTTGTTCATTCATCTTGTATATGAATCAATTGATCATGATGTACTATTTTGCATGGGTTTGTTTTCATCACTGAAGTATAAATATAATTCTATTTCAACCAATCTTTGAATAGCTAGCCCATGACCATTATATTTCCTGACAATGGCATGGGAAACGATATTGAAATTACAGAAATAGCTAGAAGACAATTATAAAATCATCGAAATCGTAAAAAAATATTCATCAACGATTCATACATGAATATAATTTTCTTATATACCTATGTACTTCCACACACAGTACTGACAACCAATATACAATACTATAGATAATCATAAATTTATGGAATTAATCATGTAAAAAAACATTATTAAAATTATAATAAAACATAGGGTTTTGCATACAATACAGAATTTATATAGATAGTAGTATATATACGTTTTGTAGTTCACTTCAGCAACAAATTAGATTTGATTAGAGATCAATGTGATCAGTTGATTCGGACTGAGTACACATTTGTTTAGCTGAAGGGGGTTCAATGTCTCCTTGCCCACCTTTCCCTATAGAAACGAGTGGTATGTAGCATAATATATGTTCTGCACACTCCAATGAAAAGCACCACGAGAAATATTGCAATTATTATGACATATTCATATTATCTTTATCTGAATGATAGGGTTGTTAATTCTATTACACTTTATGAAGCATAATTCCAGCATTATGTAATGCTTCCAATCAAGGTTTGCTCAAATTTATATGAGAAATGTCAATAATAACAATAATAAATTATAGGAATATTAAGAACAAGCGAATACAATATTATTATATGGAGAGTATTAAGACCACTCAAGGGACCAATAGATTGTGGTCTCTGGAGAACGGTGGGCAGAAGTGCCTTACTGTAGTGGAGTTGAAAACGTGGGTATTAAAGGCCAGTAATGGTCAATTGGGACAGGTGACTTTGTGTAGAGGTGGTCTTCGTCAATGTAGCAGGTTCCGCTGTAAGTATATCCAAATCAGTAGGTATACAGGTAATCTAATTGATATAACATAATAACTTGATATTTTCATATTAGGTAAGAGCCCTGGGCTGCTAAGTTGACCTCTGCTGATTTGACATATCAGCACAGGTCAAACCACAACAACGTCATTGAGCTCAGTAATCAGCAAGCAGTAAAGGAGAATGGCTACAGTAAAATATTGGCAATAAACTAGTATAATTAAAGCAGACATGAAGGCTAGCATTCACAGTACTGAAGTTAGGGTCAGGATGAAGGGGACAACCACTTAGCCAGTTAGGTAGGGTCTGCATATTCAAGTAAGTCCTCCAAGCAGCAATTTTGGCCAACAAGCCTCCATGCCGCTTCTACCCCCCCCCCAAAAAAAAAAATTCACAGCCAACTGTGCTGGTCCCTCAGTGTTGGGTGGAACATAACCTTGCTATGCACGCGCAGCTGTGGCATCTTTCTGAGAAACCAATTGGAAGCTATTGGATTTCCCTATATGTTGTTGAGAGCTAATCGCTACTTCTTGCCTTTTGGAGGAACAGTCTCTTTGCATTACTTACTAAGACATTAGCGTATTTGTCATTGGAGCAAGAACACTCAACAAAATCGCCAACACACAGGCAAAAGCAATCTGGTTTGATGGAGCTCATCTTGGTAAAGGCCACTAACAGTACCCCAAAGAAATTGGTGCTTGAGAAGCCATAGTAACAGGATGTTATAAAATAATACTATATAGTCCACCTAGTGTGCAATGTAGTACATACACAACACTAGCCCTCAGGTGTCAAGCTGTATATGCACTATATCACATGCTATACAAGCAGGCTGCAACCATTACACATGCAAACTGTAACCTACCTGTATATTCATCACTAGTCCCAGCTAGCGACTCTCCTTCTCTGAAGAATCTGTCACTGATGCTTTGTGTGGTACTTTGACAGTTTGGATTTACGGCACATTCAGTAGTATCATCAGACATACTCTATAGTTCGCAAACATGGCACAATGGGAACATTTCAATCAAAGACAAAATTTAATTATGTGATTATTTATTTGTAATGTACTCATCATACTGTTTAATTATCATTATACAGTATGATGAGTACATTACATTTCAGCATATTACGACCAAATGTACATGTAAAGAGAATCTAATTATAGGTTTACCCGTAAGATTGATAGTGAGTATCATACAATACAAATGGTCAGTACACACAAGCACACAGTATAAATAGCACAGCATGTTAGGAAATACTGTACAAGCAGTATAAAATGCAGAATAAACATCAAGCGTTTTGTATTTCAATTGGTATTATACTCGGGGAGATTATCAACTACATTTTGCCCTTGCCCATGTGTGTACTGTATATTTGATACCTACCTGGTGGTGCAATTGTTGTTCTATTTCCTCACAAACTGCAACTCCAGCTACCTCCTTGACTGCTGCAAGGACTGTCCTCCACGTCCTCTCCTTATCACCTGTTCTCGGACCAACTCTTAACCAGCGATCAAACATTTGCAAACAAATCTCCTCACAACCTTCATGAGCATGATCAGTTTTGACAATGTCTAAAGTGGTACTTTCAATACCAAGGCACATCCCCACTTGGTAATATTTAGCAGCTATCTTGGGGACTACGCACTTCAGGATGTCAGCTAGATCTGGCTTGCATATCGAAATATCAGTCTTATTTATGGAGCGAGACAACAGTTTATACAGTTCAGAAACTGCTCGTTGACCCAGTGGACCAGACCGGACTAATGGGAGCAACAAATCATAAGCTGTGGAGAGCCTAAATGAATGAGAAATTTCTATTTCACTAGGTGGCATACTCCATAGCCCTGGTTGACCACCTGCCTTCTCCAGTAACTTCACAATATCTCCTAAACCAAACTGTCTAGCTAGATCGAGAGGTCGTAGACCATTAGGAAGAATATCATTCATTGTGCTCTTCAAGATGGGATGGGAGATTAGCCTTTTAATGAACTCTCTGTGGTTCATTGATTTTTCATTTATGTACCAAAAATGTTTTCTTCCAGCTGAATAGAAATGTAATGTGAATAAAGCAATACAAAGAGGATTCAGGGGCATAAACTCCCTGATAGGAAACACTTTTGGAATAAATCTAGCAAAATATTTCTTAAACAGCTTGATATCTATGCCATGGTGGAGTCTGATTACCTGCTTGGACGGCACAAAAAATTGATCAAAAAATTGACTGTCTCCCGGAATAGCAGCCAAGCAAAGTAATACATTTAGATCTACCAACCCCTCCTTGTGAAGTGCCTGTAGCAGTTTATCTGGCTCTTCCAACAAGGTGTTTTCTCTTTTTTTTACCAACTGCATTGTATTGAAAATGTGGCCAATTTGGCATCCTTCGCCTGATGAGATGGCTGACTCTATTGGAGTTAGTTGATGAACAGAACTGTCCTTTGATTTAGTAGTATTTGCAGAATGCCTAACTGTTACACAGCAGCCCTTTATGACCAGTTCTCTTAGAATTTCTAGGTACCCACAATCTGCTGCATAATGTAGTAGCGTTTCACCATTACTGTCTACAACATCCAACGGACACCCTCTGTCTATCATGGCAACAACAGTCTCAAGATGACCAAATAGCACTGCTTGATGGAGAGGGGTACCACAGGGACCAGCAACCTGTGACACGTTAGATCCTAGAGAAATTAATTCCAGAACTGCTTCTTTTCTGCCATAACCAGCAGCAGCATGAAGAGGACTATATCCATTACGTTTTGTGGAATGAACATCACAACCTCTATCAACTAGCTCCCTTATCACTTCTACGTGACCACCTTGAGCAGCATAATGGAGCAGAGTGGAACCATAACTGTTTACCACATTTAATGGACAACCTTCTTCTATCATGGCAACAACAGTCTCAAGATGACCATTCAGTACTGCTTGATGGAGAGGGGTACCATAGGGACCAGCAACCAGTGACATGTTTGATCCTAGATGAATCAATTCCAGAACTGCTTCTTTTCTACCATGTCCAGCAGCATAGTGGAGGGGACTACCACCATCATTATCCACAACAGTGACATCACAGCCATTATCTACTAGCAACTTAATCACTTCTATGTGACCCCCAGCAGCAGCACAATGGAGCAGAGTGGAACCATTACTGTTTACGGTATCTACTGGAAACCCTTCCTCTATCATTGCAACAGCAGTTTCGAAATGGCCGTTTAGTACTGCTTGATGTAGTGGGCTACCATAAGGACCAGCAACAAGTAATTTGTTTGATCCTAGGTGAACTAATTCCAGAACTGCTTCTTTTCTGCCATTATTAGCAGCATCATGGAGTGGGCTACAACCATTGTTGTCGACAGCATTCAAATTACAACCTCTATCAACCAGCTCCCTTATCACTTCTACATGACCACCCTGTGCAGCAAAATGGAGCAGAGTGGAACCATTACTGTCAACTAAATTGAGCGGGCAACCTTCTTTTAGTAAGGCTCTAACTTTGGTCAGATCACCTTCATATACAGCCCGATGAATTGAATGGTAGGGTTCACTTGGGCAATTTGATGTTACAGTACTAGATGACCTCCAAACAGCTTCGTCCATCTCATACTAGCTATCTGGTCCACTCTATAAATAGGAAATGATGTATGATAACAATATTATATTATTTTGCTATATATTCATACATTTAGATCATTAATCATTAATAAATGAAATCTCCAATTATGGCTCCTGTTAACCAATTTCATTCACTGACAGTTTAATACTGGGCTGCATTAATATCATGATTGGTTCTATTTACATAGTACACGGTGCGTTCCATTATCAATTCTCATACTAGAAAATGTCATGCGCGTTGATTATGTATTTTTATAGCATAAAGTACGGGCAAATGAGATTAATTAGAATTAGTGATATCAGTATTATCACTCACGAGTGCAATGGGTCAGATATCGAACATGACCCAAGCTATAGGGTTGAGAACAATAATACCCACTACACTCATAAACAGGTTACATGGCTTCTACTAAGTTAAAATAAACACACTTCAGTGAAAAGTTTGACACTTCCCATTATAGATTGAATCCGATTTCAACAAGTAATTCGAGTTGAAACTCGTGGGGCTGCCGCCCCCGCACTCGAATTACTTGGATGTCTTTCTAAGGTTGAGAAGAACTTTCCCTGAAGTTATTACGTTCGGCGGAGCTTCAGCGCACGATTTCTAGCCCAAGTTTCTAATTGCCGGTATTCAAATTTGGCCATCTTTATTTTGCACAATATAAATTATAATATAAATTCATTGTTGCGGTCACGCGTAGGAACACATATTATATATGTATTAGTTATACCCCGCCTTTGCTGGGTACATGGCGGATATACTTGAGTGTCAGGAAGCGATATACTGAGGGCGAAGCCCGAGGTTATCACTTCCTGACACTCAAGTATATCCCCATGTACCCAGCAAAGGCGGGGTATAACAAATATGTATCCCGTCAAAACAATCGAAAGTATGTTAGCGTTGTGAATACAGACGAGAAATTTGCGAGGAAAGACTTCTTTGGGAGCTGAAAACGACAGTAAAACCTTTAATCAGGGGCAAGTTAACAATAACCGAGTACCCATCAACTCTCTAATACCTAACAAAAAGAGGTGTGGGGATAATGATAATAGCGATCGTTTCTCTGAGCTTACCGACTTAGAGGAATGAACAAATCCTTATGTGCCCAAAACGCCGCCAAGAAAATAGGCCGAGTAAATAATATCCAGCCTGGAAGCCCGAACCTCGAAGTCGTCGATCTAAACGAGCGATCGATTCATGTTAAAATCGTTCTCGATTCGCCGCCCTTCTGAAAACACTAGGTTTGTGCGCTGATTTTGTGTTCCTTCAACAGAATTGGTGTGGTCTTCAGCGTTCATTGTGTATCAGCATTGCTGGTTCATTGCTTGTCTTAAGTGACAAGTGCGGCGATAATTGATTGCTTCCTTTCAATTAAGAAAACGGGGTATATCAGTAATGAGGTCAGAAATATACCCCGGTATATCGGGGATATACCGTAGTCGGTGCTTTTGAAGTTAAGTGACAATATCACCAATCGGGATACATATATATATATATATATATATATATATATATATATATATATATATATCGGTCGAGCGTTACACACCGGAAGTCAAAATGAAAACAATATGAATTCAGATGAAACTAGCTCTAAATAACCATGGTATTGAACCAAGTTCATTAGAATATCACTAGCCATAAATAATTCATTTCACCAAACGTTTCGGCAACTGACTGCTACCTCTGTCAGTGGTGTGCCTACAGGGAGAGTGTATCCATAAGATGCTACCTAGCCAAACAACTCCCTTTTCAAAAATAGCCATGTTGCTACGTACTTAATGGGCATGTATGTATCTGCTGACGTTTATCAGGGAGTTGTACTTAAAAACTTAATAATTATTTATTTAGCAAGATTCAAAAATCAACACTATACAATTGACAACCAAAATGATCAATCTAATGGGAATTGGCAGTAAATTTTGGTTTTCCATGTATTGCAGGTTGCTACGTGAATATAAAGCGTCAAGAGCCCTTTGAGGTTATTGTCTGGGTAGAAAATTACTTCTCGGATAGTACCATTAATGCATGATAATTATTATAAAATCTGTTCAAGTAATTAAGAATAATATGCCAGCCATTTTTCTAATTATTTTCATAAATAATATTATGTATTATTGCATTGCTCGTGGCATAAATACATCAAAGACGTTGCCATGCAGGAGAATATCAGTGATATCAATGAGCGGATATCAAATGCATAAACATGTATTACCCATAGACCATAATACCTTTTGCACTCCCATATGATATCAAATATTAAGTGGAAACAACCAATTATTCATTGGCAACTTTTTGGTAATAAATTTTCATAAGATTATTCATAGTAAATTTGATTATCAAGTTGATAACTGCAGCATTTCGTAATTTCTTTGTGGAGTGTACAATTTGCCAAGTATTATATACCTGTTAAGCATCCTCAGGTCTTGTATAATGTCAGACAAATTGCCCTCATGAACTGGTGATAATTAATGTACTTGAAATTGACTGTTACCTATAATCTAGTACAAAATTCTCATGATGAATATTAGTTTGCACCTTCTTAATCACTTACCTGTCCATGCATATTAATTATGGCAGCATATAAGATGATATTAAACATTCAATGACATGTAACACAAAGAATTGTAATTGCATGATATTGACTGGGAAGAGGATCGGGTGATCAGTGATATTATTACTATTGTTTCCCATTACCTGACAATGAAACTCTACATGATATATACTGTACTTGAAAACGAGTGCAACCACAGACAATATCGATCCTAAAACTCAGCTGGTATGACAATGTCATGTAAACATATCTCCGATTATCATTTATCTTGCTGTGTCAATTTATGTGAACAATTAACTGAATGAGCAGGCAAGTCAGAAATTCAGTACTTAATTAGCTGTGTGTGACAATATTTCAAAAATGTCATAGATACATCAACAGAATATGCACCACTCGTGTAAAAGAATGTGATGTCAACCAAGTTACACATAATATGAACAGTAGTAGTGTAACCTGCGTTTCAAAGAAAATTGGTTCCTGCCCCACATTTCTTCATGATGCGAATTAATCAATGACATTAGTTTCTTTACCCCTGCATACGTAACGTTGGCTACTTCATAGGTAGTTGTAAGTCTATTATGGTTACATAGTTGACAATTCAATGGTATAAAAGTCACACACACAGTGCTGATTGTCTATCGCTAGATCTAGCTATTCTACCAGATAATAAAATTAATATTCGCTATACATAGAATCAAGCCTATAAGGTATGGATACTTGAACGACTATGACCTTTTGTAGTGCATTCCTAATGAAGCCCAATGTGGGAGAAAATGATTACATAGAACATTCAATTGGTAACGTTTAACCTGAGGTACGCCTCCGTTATCATGTCCGTTATCATAATAGCGCCCGTGATGACTCCTGACCGTTCAATTGGTATTTGGGAGAGAAACACTCCTTATTACTCAAAGGGTAACATGGGTACAGAAATCAAAACTCAGACACAAGGGTATAGATATGAATGTAACCGTTGTCCCTCCAAGCCTTCCTTCTAGACAGCGAAAAATATAGGTTACAATTGGCCTATAGCTCACCTTCGGTAGCTAATGAAGAATTGGTGGCATCATCGATCGCGATTGACTGGGTTCGATGTTCGATTTTCTTCCCAAAAATACAGTCATGAGTCAAATCATAGAGTAGGTAGCTGAGATTACCTTAGACCTCATGACGCTACTATAATTAGCCAGTATAATAATTGTTACCATTTTATATTAATGAATACAAGAGTACCTGTATTGTAAAAGTTAGTATAATACGCGTTAATATTATTTGATCTCGATAGTAATACAGTACTAATAACATGCCAACCCTAAAGTCGCTAAAAATAGTAGACCCTAATAATAGGAATCTCAAGTAAACTACCTAAAATGTCAATGCCTAAAAATATAGCCATTCCGATCTCGTGTGGCGTAGCCGACTCGTGACAGAGGAATGGGGCTAGCTATGCCAGATTAAATCCGACCCTTTTCGTGTTTGGGTAGCCATTTTTAGCTGTCATCACTTTACACAGTTTATAGATGCTATTTGGGTTGGTCTGTCTTCGAAGATATGAAACAAAATGGGATCGGGATTGTTGAAGAAGCAATTGTACGAAGACAATTGATCATCCTGACTGCTAGGGTGTAGACCTAATGTATTCGTGAGAGTGATGAGTCAGGGGATGTGTGGGGAATTCATTTCCCAATTTCATGCCTTTGCCTAAATATAGCTATATTAAGATACCGGTATACTGACATATGTTCTGCCTAATACATTGAGGATCAATGAATACTATCCATGCACCTAATATCCATACAGGTTCCTATATATCCCCATACAGGTACATATGATATATATAGCTAGATCCCTATATATATATATAATAATTATGCATGTAACCAATATCTTGATGCAAATTTATAATGAGTAGATAGTCTATTAAGTAGATGTGGAATACTCAGGAGTGAAAATTATGACATGATCTTATTACAATTCATAAATTATAAAGAATGCAATGCAATTTGAAAATTGTCATGTAATATTATATAGTATATATAATATTTAAAATAATTTGTCATGGTATTTATGAATGATAACATATTCTGCAATCTAAAATGATATTGGTTGTGTGTATACTTTGTTAGTGATGGATGAAACAGATATTCAAGGCCAGTGACAACATTTCAGTATGAAATCTGAGTGATCAGTAGCATTTATTTCTATCCCTTTATTTCAAGGAATGATTACTATATATCCTTCTGTTCAAAACTACATAAAGTAAATATCAAGAAGTAGATATTAATAATTTTATCATTATGGTACTGGTCAGAAACTCCTTAAAAATTAATTATTATTGATAATTAAACTTCAATTTAATGTCAAATATATAAAGCACATAATATATTATAATAGAACACACTCTGTTTATTTACCTACCAAGTGTTAAGCACACATTTATGCTATGTATTAGCTATGTATCAGCAACTCAATCAGAAATCCTCCCAATTGATATCCTGCTCTCAAAACAGGTATTAGTTTGTCGTGGCATACGTTGTGGTGTCATCCATCTTGCTGACATCCAATTCTTGATAGGCTTCAGAATTAATATTGGTAATCATCACTGGTAATTCGTAATCATCTGCTTCCTCACCGACTTCATCATGAACCCGTACTTTGGACCCCTTTTTATACTGTATTGTGTGTGTGTGCTTCTTGCTCTTTGCTATCAGTATGACACCTATCACCAGCAGTGTGATACCAGCTAATAGTATCACTATGCTCACTACTATGGGAGCTATGATGATTGCAGTGTTTGTACTTATAGAAGGACAGTTGTAGGATGTGGTGCCTGTAGTGAGTGATGGGAACAACATGTATATGGATCAGGTTGTACACAAATTATTCTAGAAAAATTAATATTGACATACACCACAACACACCCACATTCTTACACATACACGAATGTGCACAAACACACCCACATATGCACTCAAACACATGTATGCAGGGGGTTGTACGCCCACCCACACCCACCCACAAACACACAACACACATGCACACCCACACCAACATATATATGCACTCAAACACATGAATGCATGTGTCACACATACACACGCACACACACACGCACACACATGCACACACACACACACACACACACACACACACACACACACACACACACACACACACACACACACACACACACACACACACACACACACACACACACACAAACAAACACACACACACACACACACACACACAAACACACACACACACACACACACACAAACAAACACACACACACACACACACACAAACACACACACACACACACACACAAACACACACACACACACACACACACACACACACACACACACACACAAGGTCCCACACGCTACTCACTCTGCACACATTGTCCCTGTACTCTCCATGTCCTGTCATCCTGACACACAGCATTGATAGCTACTTGGTAGCCTTCTCCACAGTGTGTACCCACTACCATACCCGGTCTTATCTTAGTGGGTACAGTGTAGGCTATGTCATCAGATATAGCCGTCAAATTTGATGCTGAGCATGTTTCTATAGTGTGAGATGTGTTAGGTGGTTAGTATGTACATGTTTGTATAGTGTGAGATGTGTTAGGTGGTTAGTATGTACATGTTTGTACAGTGTGAGATGTGTTAGGTAGTTTATTGGTTAATTAAGTATTTATTACATGGTATGGAGTAAATCTGATAGATGGCAAATAAAATTTTTGATATGCATATGCAAAGTTTATGATTATGTCTTCGTAACATTTTGGTGTTAAGTGTAATGTAGTGACAAACACATATTATAGTCTCTCAGATCCATACCTCTACATTGTGTGATGTTCCCTCTCCACTGTCCGTCACTTCCACACGTCATTATCTCTTCCCGATCAGTGTAGTATCCATCCACACATCCTATAGTGATAGCGGTCCCCGGTGGTACAGTAGTAGTGAGTGTAGTGAGGACCATTGTGTTGAGAGGTAGGGATGGTACACGAGGAGGGCAGGATGCTACATGGGGATAGAATGCAGTGTGGACAGCAAAGTCATGTTTGAGTATATACTGTGAAGACATGCGTACACTGTCCACGGTACAATTGCTATATATTTTATTATGTAGTTGAACCTGTCTTCAAAAACCACATTGAACTGTTTATGACACTTCTCATACAGTCCACCTGTCTACATGCATGCGGAGACCATCTCTAGACTTAATAGTACATACAGCTTATTCTGTGTACAAATACCTTGAGTTGGTGAGCTTGATGGTGCTGTTATAATGGTAGTTGTTCCTGGTGACTCTAGAATTGATGAAAATGTATTGCAAAATCAAGATATTATTAAGTACATGTCTACTATTGTCAATCTGTGTACAGTTGTTTACATAATTGCATGTACGAACATACGTACTACACATACCTTCAATTGGTGTGTTTGATGATGTCACTATAGTAGTAGATGCTACTGATGATTCTAGAATGAAAATAATGAAGTGTTGCTATTATTGAATTTATCTGTCAACTGTATGTCACATGTACACAGTATGTGTTTGCTGTTATATTGCTATGTATGGTGTGTTTGGTGGTGCTGCCATAGAGGTTAACGTTGATGTTCCTGGTACGTCTATGACTGATGAAGATGTAGAGCGCTATATTGTTAGAAGCTGGCGTAAGGACATGTGTACATTGACAAAGGTACAATTGGTATAATAATAATAACGCATAATTATGCATTTAAACCTGTCAATGAAGATCACATTGAACTGTTCAGTACTGACTCAACTACATTACAACACCTGTTATACTGCCCACCCGTCTACAGACAGAGACAATCTCTACACTCAATAGTACATACAGCTTATTCAGTGTACAAATACCTTGAGTTGGTGAGGTTGATGGTGCTGTTATAATGGTAGATGTTCCTGATAGTTCTAAAATTGATGGAATGCATTGCAAAATCAAAATAATAATACAGTAGGTTCAGTATGCGTCTGCTATTGTTGATCTGTGTACAGTTCTTTACTGTAATTGCATGTACAAACATATGTATGCACTATAAATACATTTAGTTGGTGTGTTTGAAGTTATCACGATAGTAGTAGATGCTATTGATGACTCTAGAAGGAAAATAGCACTCAGAGTGTTGCTAATACTTTAGTTATCCATCACATACATGTCATATGTACGCAGTGTGTGTTTGCTGTTATATATATTACTATGTATGGTGTGTTTGATGGTGCTGCCATAGAGGTGGATGTTCCTGGCACCTCCACAACTGATGAAATGTAGAATGATATATTGCTAGGAGCTGGCATAAGAACATGTATACATTGACAAAGGTACAATATTATTGGTAACATACGTATATGCAGTTGAACCTGTCTACAAGGACCACAATGAGCTATTTACTCGTGACTCAAAGGCATTACAACATTTCAGAGACCATCTTTACACTTAATAGTACATACAGCCTATCCTGTGGACAATACCTTGAGTTGGTGAGCTTGATGGTGCTGTCATAATGGTAGATGTTCCAGGTGATTCTATAATTGATGAAATGCATTGCAAAATCAAGATATTATTTAGTACTACATGTCTACTATTGTCAATCTGTGTACAGTTTTTTTAAGTAATTGCATGTACAAACATACGTACTGCACATACCTTCAGGTGGTGTGTTTGATGATGTCACTATAGTGGTAGATGCTACTGATGATTCTACAATAAAAATAATAAAGTGTTGCTAATACTGAATTTATCTGTCAACTGCATGTTACATGTACATGGCATGTGTTTGCTGTTATGGTTGACTTTCTAAATTTGTCAGCTACATTTTTCTTGCTGATAAACGTCTGGTCGATCTAAATTTTGCCATTTCACTCTAATTTTTGTCCGGTATAGGAAGTGATCTAATTATTCATCATCACAACAGTTTTATACGTTATATAATTATATAATTCAAATAATAATACAGTAGGTACAGTACATATCTGCTATTGTGATCTGTGTACAGTTCTTTACGGTAATTGCATCTACAAACATAAATACTGTACATACCTTCAATAATTGGTGTGTTTGATGATGTCACCATAGTAGTAGATGCTAGTGAAGATTCTAGAATGAAAATAATAAAGTGTTGCTAGTATTGAATTTATCTGTCAAGTGCATGTCATTTACAAGGTATATGTGTTTGCTGTTACATTGCTATGTATGGTGTGCTTGATGGTGCTGCCATAGTGGTTGATGTTCCTGGCACCTCTATGAACGATGATGTAGAGTGCTATATTGCTAGGAGTAGGTGTAAATATGCTTACCATACTGATGTGTGATTGTGATCTGACATTGTGATTTAAATAATAGTGTCATTGTTATGGTACTATAGATGCTTCTGGTGATTTCAAAATCAATGAAATTTATTGCATAATCTAGATAATAATAGGCATGTGTTCCCTGTTGCTGTTCTGTGTACAGTTTTGTCACAGTATTTGCGTGTACAAACATACAGCATGGTCGGAAAATAACAAAATGGTAATCTCCTTTACCTTTTTCTGTTAACAGCTAACCGTTAACTGTTAACCGTTACCAGTAGTTTTCTCATTACGTAATCATTAATATGCAATGTATATTACCAAATGACAGGTGCAAATTGCTTAACTCATGAACGATCCATCGAAGAGTCGGTCAACCAGATCCAGGAAGACGAGAGACAGTCCCATGTCCTTTGTACTTTTTAATTGTCGAACTCACCTTCGATACTTTAAGTCCTTCTACTTCAACAATTATGAATTTATCATGTACCATTGATGGTTATCCTTTAATGGTTATCGGTTAACGGTTTCCAGAAATCAGTTAACTGTTATCTGATGAGTGTTAACCGCTATCGGATTAACAGGCAACTTTCATCCGGTAGCTTTTAGTTTTTTTCAAACCGTACCATATACAGGTGGTCTTAGTAGACAGGTATCTATACATGTATGTACAGCACATACATACCTTCAATTGGTGTGCTTGTTGGTTTTATAGTGATGGTAGATATACCCAGTGATTCTACAATAGATGAAAACACACACACTGTGTTATTGTCATACTGTAACTATTATCTGTAATAAATTATGTGTTATGTTGTGTACATGGATTGTTACAATATATTATAACCTAAATATGTACATATTATGTGCATGTATTAGTTTGTATTTGTATGTTCAATACATATAATTATACAGTGTTACTGATGTAACTGGTTAGTGACAATTTTAGATAAACTATTATTGTACAGTGGTATGTGTTACACCATCCATGGTTCTGATGAATGCCATCTTAAGATACCAGTAATAACAGAATACTTACTATTAAAATAATAAGGATGTCATGTTAATTGTCTGGTCACTATTAAATTTCACTCCTACATGGTGCACATGCAAAATGGTATTGGCAAGTACATTCTTCCACCTTATTTCATTCAAACATCTGCCATATGCCAGTTGAGACTGACTTGCATTTATGTAGAAATTAGCCAAAGCTCTCTATTAGGAACAAAAATTGACATACCTATAGTTTAGAGATCTCCAGTTGTTGACAACTGCATGAGATTTAATAGAAATACTCCTGACAAAATTATATTGTTTTACTTTATATGTGTGTAGTGTCATATTCAGCAGGTGGTCACTCACCACACTGCAGAGATATTATAGTGAAATCTATCTCTTATATTTGGTTTCAGGAAGCATGTTAGTAATTTAATCCAGAGGTCGTTAGGTACCACTGCACAAGATTATTGATACTAACTAATTATCATCAATCTACATGCTATTTAAGTATAAATTTGCTGATTTATTTTTGTAAGGCAAGTTTGTTACAGTATGACATAGTTGTACATACGCACCTTGTGTTAACGTTGTGGGTGATGCAACAACAGATGATCTCATTGGTGTCACCAGTGACTGTATCTCTATTCACATAGAAGAATTGCTAGAAATAAATTAATATTCCAATATAATAATCTTCAATATTTCCAATTCCAACTCACCTGTACTCTCCACTGTTGGGTTGTGTACATAACTTGCTATAGCGTGACTTCCTTCCCCACCTCCAGCTGCGTTGACAGCTACAACTGTGATGTTGTTGTAGGTCTCTCCTCTCTCTAGTCCTGTTAAGTTGCAGTAGTTGATGTTGTTTGTAGTGTTGAACTCTTGTTGTGTTCCATTTTGCGTAGTGTATTTGATGATGTAATGTTGTATGTCTCCATTGGATTCTCTAGGTGGTATCCAGTTTAGTTCAATCCCATCATCAAACACTCTAGTATCAGTGAGGTCTCTTGGTGAAGATGGATCTGTTCACAACATACATAGCATCGGAAAATGTATAAATTGTAATTTAATTGATTGGAACATAATATGTACATATGTATACTAGTTCTAGTTCCCATCAACTCACTATGCTCGATTGTGGTAACTTCCCTTGTATCTGGTGACTGGCTGCTCCTTCTATCATCACCTCCACCAAGTCCCCATACTGTGATCCTGTACTTAGCACCAGGTACTAGTGAGGAGAATGTTATTGATGATCTCATACGATTATTCACATGCTCTCCTATTACTGGTACTCCAAGGTCCAATCTGTGATATCCAATGATATCTCTAGCAATGCCACTAGGTAAGGTACCAATGTTCACTGTGATACTGGTATCAGTACTGGTTGTACCAGCTATGGAGACATTAGGGAGAGTACCTAATATTATGAAATAAGATAATATCATAAATTGTATGTAATGAGCTAAAATAATAATAAAAAATATCTAAATATTCCAATCGGTGATATTTTGATTACCTCTACGCTACATATTGATATTGTAGCTACATATTGTATTTCATCTTATGTCAATTCAGAGATCTAATTGGGTAGCCATTTCAACATCCATTTTGAACATCCATTTTTCTACGTAACGTGCATTAGCATTGGAGCATCTTTCCTTTATGACCTACATCATAGCGAGGCTCCGAACTTTGTTTATAATTAGTAATATAATGTCATGGTTGCAGTTACGCATATAGGAACACATATTATATGAATGTGTATCGAGCGTTCCATACTGAAAGTGGAAATATAATGAAGCGAAAATCTGTTCCATGGGAAAAGTGTAAGACATTGCTCTTGTGATATGAAGCAAACAAATGTTGTCCTGAGATGATGATCCAGGAAAGGTAAAATTTCAGCCATTGTGGCATACGGGGTGAATGGGTTAGACTTAAATGATCACCTCAGTCCAATACCTCTCTGTTGCCTCTATTCCACATGTGGAACCAATTGCCGCTGTGATCTCATAGATGTTTGCTACACCTGATACAAATTTTGACACAGTGGATCAAATTCACCACAAAAATTTTGTTGAGAAACCTTCAACCAATTAAGAACATAGGTGACCTCGATGAGACTGCCCATATGACGGAAACAAATAACCTTTGCTTACGCTTGGTAATAATCAAGGGTAATGATAATTCATCTAATGATATAATTCAGTTTCCAATTTCAAAACATTCTCAATATTATCTAATTTCAGCACTGTACGTAAGATATTGAAAGAATTTGAATTTTCAGTTAGCAAATTAAGTATTGTCTCAATGCTGTAAGGACAGTGTAGTATTATTATTGAACATGGAGTAATGTCGACTTGTCAACATACATTACATTGCTCACCATTAGATAAGAAGAGGTAGTGGTATATACCAGCACAGTTCCCTTCAAAATTCACAAAATTGTTAAAAGCTCTCTCTCTTATGACTACAGTAGCAGTAGATCCACTCGTGATCTGATGAACATCTCCACTAGTGTCAGTTGATACAGTGCGTCCATGATAGGTGAACCTAGCCTCTCCACTGCTCACTCTACACTCGATCCTCCCATCTCCACTATCATTGTTTGGTGGTTGTAGTTGTTGTTTGTCAGTGATTACTCTCTCATCGAGTATCAGTCTACCATAACTGTGAACAACCTGACCACCTAAAGTACACGTGCACAAGATGAAGTACAAATGTGTATCACCATGGGTATACATATACTGTACATCAGTAGTGTGATCAAAGGAGTGCTGGGAATCTGTTGTGTATTCAAATTGATTATCAAAAATAATAACTGACTGATCAATCAATTAATTCCTGTAAGTGGGCGTAACCAAAAACAACTTGCATAGTCAGGTTGAGTAATAGACTTGGTGTGGAGTCTTGCAAGTCATTTTTCACAATTTAAGTATTCTCCAAGTACAAAATCATATCCATTGAGTGAAGGATGTCAGTAATAAAGTGAGGGTGTCTTCCTGTTACTGGTATACTCATTTAAAAACTTTCTGTGAATAATTGAGTTGCTATTAACGATTATCAGATATGAATGAAAAGTGATTGATTAATCGATTAACCAATTAGTTGTTCTAAATTTAAATATAGCGGAAACTCACCGGTAACATTCAGATGGAACTGTTGACTACCTTCCCTTCCTTCAGCAGTGACATTACAGGTGTATGTCCCTCCGTCACTTGTAGAGGATATATTGACGGCTATAATATTATTGTCACTGATCTTTCTCCCAGCATATCCTGTTTGTTGACACGGTTCATTTGGACATGTCCAGTGATAGTTAGTCTGTATTCCATGTGGTATTCCACTAACTCTACAAATTAGAATGGTAGTTGTTTCTAGTGGTAAAGTAGCTGGAGAGTTGAGAGTTGAATTGATCGTGTATCCATCAATGACCACATTGAGAGTAGTAAGAGACTGAGTCCCTACATATTACGTAGTGAAACGAAAATTGCATTATAATCATATTATGGCATTTGTTGCCATGATAACAACACCATTATTTTTAAACTTAATAACACATTAATCTCCTACCCAGCAAATGTTTAAATTTTGCACAATGCCATGTGTAGTTGATGGAATGTTAAATTCTCATTATGTCAACAAATGCTATGCATATAATTTACACATGGACACTCAATGGCATGCAGTAAGGTTTTATGACGTAAAATAACCACTCTCAGGTCTTATAGCATAATATATGTCACACTACCCACCTACTCATGTCTAATTACTAATAATACATTCTAAAATTACACTTCATATATGTAATTACAACCAGATTGAAGATGAGCCTCACTTCTTGATCACCTACCCAAGATACGTACACAGACATACGGCAGCAAATGCTAACCCAAGCAAGAGACTCAGTGTTAAATTCATGTTTCGATTACCTTTGCACCACAGACAAATTTGTTTTGGTCTCCAAGCCAAAATGGTCTAAGGGCCATTTTGGCTTGGAGACCAATGATGATGATGATTATTATTATATGTATGCAGTGGATCAATATCTGGAGTGTGTGCACCCAAGAGACTGCAGCATGAACTCTGGATCTATTATGTACTGTACTATAAAAGTGTGTGTCATCTATCAAAAGTACCGTGAACATTCTCAAAAGAATCCCAGCTAAAAACTCCATGTCAATATATTGAGCATATTGCAGGTCACTATTATACTGTATGTCCTCTACATAGGGTAAAACATCAATTACCAGACACCACCTTGGAATGAGCACTTGAAATTGTCTTTTACTTGAAAATTGGAAACCTACCTACTTCCAATGAAGTTCATTACATAGACCATTATGTCCCCGCTCTGTAGTAAAGTCTATCAAAAGCTGATCATTTTGTGCAATTATTAATTGATAATTTTCACACACTTGTTTGATCATCTTGAGCAAAGTGCTTCAAATCATACTAGAGCCTTACTGAGTGGAGAGCGACCAAATACAATGTTCTATAATACAAAGTTCATTGGGAGTCGGTTGGCTGGATAGTTTTCAAGAAATATAATATAGCTATTATATGTGCCCGAATATTAGGTTGTGTTCAATAATCAATTCCACTGTTAATCTTCCTCCTGTACACTCTTCATTTGGGAAACGTGCTTTTTCTTTCACTAGGGTCTCTCTCTGGTGCATTCTTCCACCAGCCATAAGGAATGAAAAGTCTTGGGCAGTTTTTAACAGTAGTTTATTGGAATATTTTAACCATTAGTATCTCATATTCTTGTCAAATATCTATTTTGCATGTTCACTTTCTCCTTTCTGTTCTGCTGTACGATTCTTGTCATACTAAAATATTTATCAAATTTATAATTAATTCACTAAGTATTCTTTATTTATTTGCTATATATTTACATATTACATTTGTCTCTTGAATTATAGCATTAAATTTATCACTGAATTTTTGGGCTTATTTTTATCCTATTTTTTGAACTAATTATCCATTACTGGGTGCCTTGTGAAGTAGCCTCTGGCTAAAGGCCTTCTCAGTTTAAATAAGTCTCCATATCAATGTTTCTTAGTGCGTCTACACACATGCAGCAGCTGTTGTCTACACCACCACACTACATATACAACTAGTGTTGCGTGTCATGAGAAGTGATTTAAGTTCCTAACTCACCGCTAAGAAGAAATATAAGAACCAAGGTACTCTCCCATATCATCCTCTTCACTGACCCCATGCTTTCAAGAGTCTATAAAATTAATGATAGACAACTTAATTAGTTGCCTTACAGAGTATAGAATGAGGACAAATACTAGATCACTGCATGGTTACTAGTTTCTGTGATGTAACACAGTGGCTAATTAACGACCAGTGTTTTGTCTAATAGACAAGATAATCCCATGCAAAACTTCAGGTCTTCTTTCTACCACAATTGGTAGTGGAAAATAATGGAATCCAGAGTTCTAGAATCATAATTACATTGGGGTGCAGGGTTACAACTCTTCCGAAATAGTCTCCTTTCTGTGCAGCAAATGGCATCAGGAATGTCTATACAAGGCCCAGCTGTCCCGATACCTATGGTACACCCTTCCTCCACCATATTATAGTAACGACAGTCCCTGGAAGATGAGTACAAATGCTTATGAAGGAAAAATGCTGCTACCGGGACCGGGGACCAAGAACACGCGGCTTTTTGATCCTGTTCGCCAGATTAAAAATTGCCCCTTTATTGGACTACATACGACTACCAGCAGAGTAGCGTTATATTAAACACATAACAACGGTGAGCAGAGGTTCCGTTATCACTTCCATTAAAAATGATGACAATTCACAACTTCGTGAGCGTGGATGATCTAATTGCGTCCAAAATAGTAATTATTAAGACCAGCTACTCAAACCTGTTTCTTGTTAGTTAGATAAGGATTTATAGGGTAATATCTGCTTGTTGTATTGCCAGTCCCGGATTGGCATAGTTGGATAGTACACACGAAATTCGGCCATCGCCAACGACTAAAATACATCATTATAGGCCATTTCGTTTTGATTCCAAGTAAAAACATGATTTTGTGTCACTTGTGCACACATAAGTAGGGTCTACAGACACAAACTATTCTAATTCACTTAGAATCCCAACGAAATGGCCTATAATAATGTATTTGAGTCGTTGGCCGTGGCAAAATACAAATATGTATTAGGAGACATGTATGGGAGCATGCAGGAATATTTTCGTTCTTATCCAACAGAAATTGGCTGAGAAAACCTACCCCGGCCGAATTCCATTCTCTCGGCCTTTTTGCTCTTACACCAACGTCGGCTTACCTGGACGTGACGATAGCCGCCGATAAAACAACTGAGAAAAGTCGATGAATGACTGGGCGGAAACCTTTAAGTTAGTATTATTATACTGAGTCTCGTGCTTTTTGGAGATGCAGTGTCAGGCGGTGGGTGGAGTTTAAGTATCCTAATATGTCTACTCGTTATCATTTCCCACGAAGAGGTTAGGATTCTCTTGTATTATTATAAGTAAACGTAGAACGTTCTTAGCCCTCCAGTTAGTCGACACCTTCAATCAGTCAGAGATCTCTAACATCGACTAATATAGAAGAAGAAGACGAAGAAGGAATAGAAAGGAAAGTGTTTACACTTATATGACATTTCCAGTTGTTTATTCTCAGCAATGCCCCTCACAGCTTTACTGTCCATTAACTGAATATTATCCATTTCAAATACTACTCGTTCAGTCAGGAACTGCTCTCCTAACAAGTATCACTCCATATTGCCATGGATGATCTGTGTCATCCATTTTGTCAACATCCAATAATTATTCTCATAGGTCTCAGTGTTGACATTAGCAATCACTGGTAATTGCAATTGGTAATTATCCATTCCAATTTTCTCTCTCCTCTCAGTACATTGTAGTTTGATAGCTGTATTGTGTGTGTGTTTCTCTCTCAATATTACACCAATCATCATTAGTGCAATACCAAGGTTAGCTTAAACATGCCTACTTTTATATGACTCAAACTGGCGCTTTAAGGTTTCCCTATTCTTCCAAATTGTATTCACCATACTATTTGGAAGACTGAGCTGTTCAGAAATGTGAGTCTGTTTCATCACACTCTATTTCAACTTCTACTTCAAAGAAATAGATTATTTTTCTTCCCTGCAACCATGACTTTTGCCTCCCCACATACGTACTATCCAAGGGTTCTCACGCTTAGGCCAGTGTCATAAGTACACCATAACAGAAATACGTCATATTCGGGTACACGCTATCCAATGTGATTTGTTGGTAAAACAATAGAAAGCGTCCTACATTCTCAGAGATTTGTAAGTGCTAACTGTTGGTACGTATTATCCCCGGTATGCACTAATCGAGTTTGATTGTACTCAATATACAAACGCAACAATAAATCATGTTCTCATTATTGGTGTCATGCCTTATGTTAATATTATATTGATGGAAACAATATTATGCTATAGTAATTATTAGTATATGAGTATCAGTTTCCAATTGTAACTCACATGTACTATGCATAGTTTGTTACTACGGGCTTATTCATTATGTAACTTAAGTCATATAACTTATTTAATATATAATAGCCTAATACAACACTGTTAATCTTATCTTGTGTGACTAGGAATTGTTGGATGAACAATTGTTTCTAAATGATCTATTTGTGGGTCAACAACTGAGGCTCATCAGGAAGCTGCTCTTGAATTATTTCTCAAATGGGCATAAGTCTTACAACTTTGAAACTTTTTCTTAAACTGCTAATGTGACTGAGTATGTCATGCATAGATATCGGCATGGGCGGTGGAACAGGGGGGCCGGGGTGGGGCACAAAGGTGGGGCCAAGAATGTCTATGTAGAGTATTGCATGCACGGACAATTGCAAATTAATCATGAGTACAGCGCCATGGCCTTTATAGCCCCACCCCCACTTGCCAAACCATTCCTCCGCCTATGATCAGTGTATGTATTAACCAATACAACAATATATATTCCATGCATACTGTACTTACTTATGTGTAATCATGTTATAATATTATGCACATACATCTATTCGTACTGCTCTTTATTGGAATCAATTTCTATTCTTGTTCACTTAAGTACGGGCGAGGCTGAAGGAGATGGGAGCACTGGCACCCATGAACATATTCCTAGGACAAGAAATTGATTGAATGCAGAGAGTGATAGTTACTGTGAGGAGCACGTTGCAGGACCTCCAGTTGGCCATTGATGGTACCATCATTATGAGCGAGGTACGTATGATAAACTCTTGTTATTCTCCCAAAAATACAGTACACCCACTTCACATTCACAACGTACACGCTACCCTACTAGATGCTAAGGGACACACTGGACTCCACGTATGATGCCAGGGTGCCCAAGTTGTGGCAGAAGATATCTTGAGGCTCCTCCACAATCAGCTTCTGGTACACTGAGTTGCTAGACAGAGACACACAGTTCAGATCATGGGTGTTCCAGGGAAGACCGAAAGTGTTTTGGATGACTGGTTTCTTCAACCCTCAAGGATTCCTCACTGCGCAATGAGACAGGTTAGGCTATGTGTGATGAACTCTTCTGTGTGGACGGGTGCAATGGTATAGAATATCTGGAAAGTCTCAGTATGTAGAATTCGAAATTGAAACTATACTCAACTAACCTGTATGGAGAGTGCAGTGTTGTATTATAGATGTGCAATTAATTCCTATGTAATGTAGATGCTGTGTGTATTGCCTACATTTTATGTGTCCATTGTAGTCCTTCAACAGTATATAATAAACTTTGACCTATGTACTTAGAACAGTGAGTGTCTCTGTGTATATATACAGTTATCTAGGAAACTATGAAGTGCTGGTGTGAGTGTGCAAAGCATTTTTGGCTTGGGTGCACAATAATAAAACCGTACAGCTGGATATATTGGCAATTTTGGGCTATTTAATTTTTGGTGGTTTTTATTTTGACGGTTGCTTTCTGGTGGGTTATAATTATATTCACAGCCTATAAATATAAGATTGCATCATAAGACTATTTGTTTCTGAGCCATAATTTGACGGATTATAATCAATTTGGTGATACATTTGAAAATTGCCAATTCGCCAAAATTCTCCGCCAATATACATTTCCAGCTATATGGTACTTTGGCAAATAATGTATACATGGATTCTAAATGCTCCTGATCATGAGAGGGTGTCATCTTCAAAAGGAATGCTTTTGTGTGTTTGCTCTGTCATACCTGACTGTATGTACTGGATTGTTGAATGTGATATTCATCATTGTCTCCTCTCTCGATCCTGTGTTTGTCCAGGAGGTGACCCGTGCCCACAAAGGATGGGCACAGGACATTGTTGTCCTTCACAACGACATGACTAAGATGATGAAGGATGACATCACAGCAGCCCCCGAGGAAGACGTCTATGTCTACAGACTGTTCTTGGATGGAGCAGGATGGGACAAAAAGAACATGAAACTCCTCGAACCAACCAACAAGGTTCTCTTCTGTCCTCTTCCTGTGGTGCACATTTATGCTGTCAACTCTCTAACAATGAAGGACCCGAAACTCTATCAGTGTCCTGTTTACAAGAAGCCTCGTCGTACTGATCTGACCTACATCACTACACTGCTAATGAAGACCGTGCAGCATCCCGACCACTGGGTGCTGAGGGAAGTTGCACTCTTGTGTGACACCAAGTAACTGAACTGTACACACATCCCCAATCCCGTACATGTAGTACATACATACTCTTATTAGACACGTTGATATATATTGTAGGTGTTAATTTTGAAGCAAACATTGAATTTATAGTTTTTGAAGCTGGCTTCTTGAGTTCTGTTAAGGATACATGTTCATTGATGAAAGTACAATTGGTATCATGCAGTTGAACTGGTCTATTATGACCACTCAAGCAATTGAGCATATACTCTATTCCAGTATAATCCAACTGTTACAGTTTCACAACATACCATTGTTATAACGACAGGTTTCACTGCAGATGCAGTATTACATACACAGACTATTTCGTACATGCATGTACCTCAGTGTGTTTGATGACAGTGCAATAGTAGTAGGCATTTCTGGTGACTCTATACAATTAATCAAGATGTAGAATGTCATCTGAATACGATATTTTTAAACTGTTGTTATGTTTAAAATCCATAATAACAGTTTGTATATATTCAATAATATTATAATGATGCAACGATGAATTCAAATGTTGTCATTAGTTGTATTAATGGTGCCTTATGTGTGCATTGATGGAAACACAATATGCTGTTGTAGTAGTATTAGTATGCAAGTATCAGTTTACAATCATAACTCACATGTACTATGCATAATTATTTATACTTAAATTATTATGATGAAGTATATAGGGAAGAGCTAGTTGTATTTAGTGATAGGTTAAGCTAGGGTAAGGATGGTTGATCAGAATAGGCAAACGATGTGTATCTATTATTAATAATATAAATACAGTGTAACCTCTATTAAAGGACTCTCCCAATAAAGGAAACCATATAAAATACCTCCCTACGAAGGACACTTTCTTGGATCCAAAAATGAACTTCCCTATAGTGTTAATACATTTTTCACCTCTAAAGAGTGGACAACCTCTCTACAGTGGACAAATTAGCTGGTCCCAATATGTCCTTTATAAAGAGGTTCCACTGTATACAATAAGCCTTGTTAAGTAATGGAGTGACATTGACAAGCCAAAAAAACATGAAATATAAATCATAATATTATAAGTACAATGTGAAGTTATGCATCATCAGAGGGATTACATCCCTCAGATGTGGCTAGAATAATATGCGATCCATTGATTGGGCGATGGTAGGAGGATCTGCTTCCATGGATACACATAATCAAGGATCTGATCAAAACAAAAGATAGTCTGCACCTTAACCATCCGATCACCTTTGAGTAGGGGACTTGTCGTTGGTGTGCTAGCAAGTCAGCCAGGCGTTTATAGAAGGTTGTTGCCTCTCTTCCCTTGCCTCCGGTGGATGAAAGAACTAAGGGGGTAAATACTCCACACTCAACATCTCTAATTCTTTGTCCAAAGTCCCGTTTCTTGCTTTGTTCATGTCTTAAATAACAAGGAGATGTTTGTTAAACAATTGGATGATGTGTTGGGGTAGAAAACCCTTACGTCAATAATGCATCTTATGACTAGTTCCAAAAACCTTTGGCGTGAATGTCTATGTGGGCTCCATCGTCGGTATTTGCAGAGTGGGCTGTCAAGTATTCACCACTGAATGGCTGGAGCTGGGGCTCTGTGGTAACATTGTTTCTTCAGTAAGGAGGGAGGCTGTTTTGTCACAAATTTCGTTGTGGCGAATAGTTGGAAAATCTCCCATATGGTAGATCATGTTGTGATTGAGAATTTTGCCCTGCAGTTGCATGTAAGAGGCGTGTTGTTCAGCCTTCATCCATATGGTAGGAATAATGCATCACGAAACTTTCCTTTATGGAGATAAAAGCCATGTTCTTCAAGTGGAAGAACAGATAACCATGAGGAAGAGCCTTTTTTCTTGGAGAGGTGAACGCATCGCTTCAACTCTGGTGTGAGGTGGTCATACACAGTTTGTGCTTTTTCATCTTGTAGCTGCCAATTTCCCTTTTTGATTTCTTTCTTGATAGTGGAGATGGTGTCAAAATCAGGTGTTTTCTCCAAATCTTGGGAGATTATTAGCGCGGCAAGTGGTTCAGTGATATGTTCCAAAGATTGGAAGGTCTCTGAGGATAGACTTGAGGGGTCATGAAGGCCTAAGCCTCCAAGATGAACAGGGAGCACAAGTAAATCTCTTTCAATAGCAGAGCATGGTGGACATCCAGTGAGTGCTGGGATAAGATGTTGATGAATTGCATTCTCCAGTGGTTCTAGCAGATCGTCAATGTCTGGAATTGTTCTCATTAGATAAGTCCAGCGATTGGCTAAGCCATAAACATATGCTGCATAGGCTGCATGGAGTTGTGGTGTTGCGATTTTGCCAGGTTTGTGATATCTGTTGTCCACTTCTTTACTTTGTTATTCAAATATTCCTCTGTGAAAGCTTAGCACCCAAGAGCAGCTCCAAGGTGTCATTGTCCGTGGGTGGTTATATGCACATCTGTGTTTGAGAATGCTTCTTTCGCGGATTTTTCATATTGATTTCTTGCTATAGGCAAACAATTGGAATATATAGGTAATGCAACCATCTACAGCAGATCCCACTGTAAAATTAATGTTGAGATTGTCCTGTTCTTATGACATGTGGGCATGATCTGCTCATTCCAAATATCATTTCTTCACTAATTACATTGTACTATTATTAGTAGTATTAGTATTAGTACTATTGTTATTGTTATTATTATTATCATGATGATGATGATGATGTACAGGTGGTGATATAAAAATAATGATAAGTAATGATATAACAACAATAATTATTAAACATATATTTATACAATTGAATAAAATACACATAAATTATGCATATACACCTATTTTACAAATAAATAAAATAAATATAATAATAATAATAATAATTACAATAATTATACATAAGACAATAAATATAAATGTGCATGCATGACTAATCAAGGGGACAGTAATCACTGTCTACTATGGGAAGGATCCCTAGCACCGAGGTGGCATTCCCAATCTGTATTTAATAAATGCAATAACATTAGTAATATTACTACTACTACTATTATTATTATTATTATTATTATTATTATTATTATTATTATAGTAAGACAAATAAAATATAATGATGATGATGATGATGTTGATGATTATTGTTATTGTTATTATTATAAGTGGAAAAAAATTAAAGTCATTATGGTAATAAGAGATAATAATAATGATAAGAGAAATTGGAAGAAGTATAGGGAACTATATATATATACATGGCTAATAACAATAACGACAACAATAACACCAACAATAATAATAATAATAAATAATAAATAATAGTAATGGTAAATATTTGATTAATTCAATCAATACATTGGAGGCTTGGCTGTTCTGAAGTGCCCAGTACAGATGAAGTGTTCCCCAACTGGATTGTCACGGAGAGTCGCTGTAACATGTAGGTGAATGACTGTGGCTCTCCGGTAGAGGACTTCAATCTACAGCCAAGATCACACAAGAAGTGCAAGGAATCTGGACCCAATAACCCACAGGTTTCCACAGCAATTGGTTGAAACAGGTAAGACCTGTCAAGATGTGAGTATTTTCTTGACTTATCTCTCTCAGCAAGGGCTGCAGCACTTCCGGCCTCCCTGGCAGAAGTGGATATGTGGGAGTCACAGAATGTGTCCACGCATGTGGCATCCCACACCAGGAATTTCCCATCAGACCAAGGGATAAGGGTGACACCATCAGGCCATTTTCCATCAGCTCTGTAAAGGCCAGATGGTTCTAGGCGGCTGGAGATGTTGGATGGGGCCAGTGAGCGGTGGATGATGTCATTCAGCATTTGATGGCGGGGAATTCTCCCCTGACTTGACCGACAGCTCAAGCCATGGTGGCCAAATTTGTCTGTTGGCTTTCCACATGAGCCGCAGGTGTGGGGTAAGCATATTGGGGCACCCACTCTGAGGCCGATGACAACTCGGATGGCAATATTATGTAATGACAATGTATTGATATAATCATTATCTATGTAATATTTTATATATAATATTGGATACTGTATTGTATTACATTATAAAATTATTATATAACATACAAACAATCAAATGAAAATAAATATATACTCCACAAAGTATACTTATTGGGAGGGAAATGTAGAATAGTCTGCATGAGAACCACTACCATGTTATATATAATATTATATATATATATATATATATATATATATATAACATGATAGTGGTTATTTTCAACATTTTTTCCTTGTTTCTTTTTCTCTGTTATAATTGTAAATTTATATATATTACATATTATATTTATTATATTTAATTTGTAAAATATGTGTATATGTACATATATGCTCAATTCATGTGTAATTTATTTAATTATAAATATGTATTTCATATATCATATAGTTGCATCATTATGTAAATGTATTATGTATGTATATAATATTTGAATATGTAACATGTATTTTATTTAATTGTAAATGTGTGTAATAATTATTTCATTTATATCATTACTTATATCACCACCACACATCATCACTTAAAGCTTGTATAATTATTTCTCTGTATATCTGTATATTATATATATACAGTATATAATAAATATGGAATGGTTCACTCATTCCAATTGCAATTGGTTGCCTGTTCATCTGATGATCATTTGCAATTATCCCTACCCTTGATTGCAAGTGTTCTATTACTTATTACATATACAACTCATTCTTAAATCCTACGTAATTATTAATTAGAATTCTATCTATATAATATATCTGTATCTATATCTAAATTCTATATGAGCATGCCACTTTACATAGTCATAACATCATAATCATTATAATAAATTATGTAACAAAATTAATAATATACAAATAAATTATATTTACACATTTTAATGCAATAAAATTGCATGAAATATACATCAATAAATAATAAACAAAACAAGGACAACACATAATAAAATAATTATGACAGTAATAAAAACTCTAGTGATGATAATCAACTAGAGCAAATATAATGCTTATAAAGATGATAACAATAACAACATTTTCACATAGCAATAAATAACAACCTTTCAAATAAAGCCAGAATAGAAATGAAACTATAATAATCAGGTGGGAAGCAAGTAGGCCAGTTTGTGTATCCTGAAGGAACAGTCGTTGTGAGGAAGGTGATATTCCAACTTGTACAATGAACCATAATTAGTTTCAATAATGCATTTAATGGGGGGAGGGGGCAAAATTCACCAAATAGTGTCCTACTCTAAGGGACTTCCCCTCTAAGACCCTCACACGTTCAGTACATCTCTTGTAACTGAAGGAGGTTGACCTTGTACAGTCCCAAGGTACATGATATTCTAGAATGAGGTTATAGTCTTGATGGTCATTGCCAATACCCTCAGTACACCTTTGTTTGATTAATGGTTCTTCGATGGCACTTCTCTAATGCTGATGATGTCCTATGCACAGAAGAGAGAGGAGCTGGAGTGACACAAACTGGACATGAAAGGTAGAAACTATTGCCTCAAAAGGTTTCATGCATCTGTCTTTTCAAGGATATGGAAATCAACAACAGGATATACAGTGAATACTCGTTAATCTGCCGCAATGAGTTTTCAAAGAATGTATATTAAAGAATATGGTGGATTAACGAGTTTGGCAGATTAACTGGATATTCATTGGTACTTGTACATTACGTATATTGGTACTGAGAAATTGTGGTGGATTAAAAGGTTTGGCAAATATAGTTGTGGCAGATTAACAAGAAATTGCTGTACTGTGAATTACACATGTATCTACAAATGTGCAGTACTTGCTCATGCTAATGTGGCAGAATCAAGGAAAAAGCTGCTCTGATTTTGTGTGCGTGAATGTCAATACTATAATAGTGAGGTATGAAGGGGTCATTTGGACATCCTTTGGTAAAACCTTCAGACTTAGAGATCAGTGTGATAGGTAGAATGGTAAGAGTCTTCATGAAGAAATATATGCATGACAATTCCTTGGTATCATTATACAGAAGGTCAGTCAAAAAGTATGTATAGATTGGTCTGAATGGAATAAGGTTACTTGTACTGAGTGGGAGAATCTAGGTACCTTTAACACCAATTCAGTTGACATCAGTCCTAGTTAAGCAATTAAGAAAGAGTTTAATTTGGGATTGAGAATAATACAACTCAAATTAAGGGTTCTTTCCTTTCCTCATTTACATGTAATTTCGTACACAAAATTAAACTATTGACAACATAATGTTTACATGGCATTTTGTGCAGTCTTGAGAAATATGGCCTACCACAGTGACTGTATGTAAGCCAAACCAACCCCTTTTGAATGTACATAACATATGTGTACATACACACATCGTACATACTGGTCAGTAGATCCAAATAATTCTTCATATCCTGCCCCAGCCTTATCATGTTTTGGTAGCCATCTTTACTTGTCATCACTTTACACAGTTTATAGATGCTGTTTGGGTCAGCCTGTCTTCGAAGATGTAAAAACAGCTTCTCATTTCCATCACTTTTGCTACTATTTTCCATGATATGAGCAGTGCGTTCTGAGATAACATTCTCTATTTCCAGTCGTGATGCAATGGCATGAGAGTCCACAAATTTGAGGAATTCCTCCTTGAACTTGTTCATGAATGATTCAGAGTCAAAACCACGAGCTGTAGAGTCAGAATGAGAGGGAAACTCACAATCTGAGGACAATGGACTATTTGGTACTTGACACATCTTACAATACACACCCACTCTCAATCATTCATCTTACAATCTGAAGACAATGGACAATTTGTCAATTGACATGTCATCCTACTACTAATTCTAATCTGAATAATTGAGATAATAGACCATTTGTTAATGAACACACTTTTCAATAAACACCCCCACTCTGAATCATTCATCTCACAAGTACACAATCATCAACATTCAGAACCTACCAAACAAGACATCACTCACATTCAGTGGAGCTTGGGGGTGTAGTCACAGTGGGATGTTGCCAGGAACGAATAGGTGCTATAGGCTGACAGCCAGCAATGTCTCCACTACTTGTGGTACTCAGTGGTGACCTAACATCTGTAGAAAATAGTACATGTGAAATGCATGGAATGAACAATTTAATCACATCATCACTCATTACATTAGTGATGCAATACTAAATTAGTATAAAATACCAAAAAAGCCACAAATCAGTGACTATAAAGCAGAATAAGTAATCAGACACTGGAAATGTACATACGGTATATGTTACGGAAAACTGGACGTATTGTAATGTAATGACAGTGAAATTACAATTACATTACAATGACTTTACGATAGAATCACGATTGGCTACAATGAATTTACGATTCTACTAGATCAAATTGCAATCCTATTACGATCAAATTACGATAAAAGATACAACTCTAATTACAATGGGGCTACGATGTCAATTTACACTTTAGCACTGCTAAATTTTGTTGTATATGCAAAGTGTGACATTTCCCTCCGATCTACAGTGAGAGTAAGCTACGAGAAGCTCAACTAACAAACAATCGAAGAAATATGACTGCTAGAACGCTCATAGATACCTTTTACGAAATTGTGAATTCCTTGCTTAGTCACCGGTCAGTCAGCAGTCGATCAGACAGTCAAATAAATTTTAACACTTATGTAATCATTATTAAGTGAGGCTCGAAGGAAAATGGTATACTCAGGTTATGTCGAACAGCGAATATTGTTTCTTAAGCCAGCCTCCTTTCTCCCAGCAGGCTAAATTCCACTTAGCTTTCGTATCTGTCATACGCCTGCTTACATATACAGTGGCGCTCAAAAGAAAGTTGCCAATACAAAAAAATGCCAGTTGCACGATGAAGGCGTTAGTAAATTAATGGACGAATTATATCTCTTTTGGAATATATAATCATTTTTGAAATTTAAAATGAAAGAAAAAAGGCTAAAAATGCTGGTCAATATGGAGTGTGTCCACCTCTTGCTTGAATAACTGCATTAATTCTATTAGGCATAGAGTGTAATAAGTTAAATAGCGTATCAGGGGGAACATTTGACCATGATTCCTGTAAACAATGGTACAGGCTTTCCAAATTTGTCCCACTGTTACTCTCTGCCATACATAGCCTTGTCATACGGTCGATTGTGTCCCATAAATGTTCAATAGGATTTAGATCTGGAGATTGTGGAAACCATTCCATTACAGAAATTTGAGCTTGTTCGAAAAATTTAGATGTTTGTTTGGCTGTGTGAATCGGTGCGTTATCGTGTTGGAATATTTTCTCCCCTTCTGGAAAACGATTTAAGAACGGAAGAAGGCTGTTCTCGAGTAGCTGTACGTAGTCTGCTGCTTTCATTCAATGGCTGATTGTGGAGAGCTCTGATACACCCAAAAAAGTAAAAGTACCCCAAACCATAACGTGCCCTATTCCGTGTTTGACAGCCTGCCAAACACATTTTGGATCGAGCGTCTCTCCCACACTTCTCCGCACGTATGTTTGACCATTACTCTTGTAGAGCTGGAATTTAGATTCATCCGAGAAGATGATTTGGGACCAATCTACAACCGACCAATTTTTGCACTGAAGAGCAAATTGCAGTCTGCGTTTTTGGTTAAGTCTGCTGAGGAAAGGCTTTCTCCTCGCAATACGTCCGTGCATCCCAGCATTTACTAGGGTCCTCTTTACGGTGGCTGCTGATACTGAAGTGCCATAATTGGTCTCCAAAACGAAAACAGTCATTCTTTGATAAATTTACAGCTATGCGCTTTTCTTGTGTTGTAAGTACTTGAGGACGACCAGACTTTGGAAGGTCTTCAATGCTTCCTGTACTTTTGTACTTGCGAACCACCTTCTGGACTGTTGTGTGGCTACAATGCAGCTGAGCAGCAATCTGGTGTTGGGAAACGCCCTGCTCGAAGTAGACAACGATACAAATTCGGTCTTGCAGACTCAATTTCGACATGATTTACCTTTTTATGTTTCATAGCAACTACATACTCAGCTGATTTGTGTTAGTGCTGCCTTTTTTATCTCTTTCGCAGGTAAATTTTCATATTGTGTAGTATTTTCGCCAACAAAATAAACACGGCTCTTTGACGCCATTTTAAACTATTGTGCAAATGGCAACTTTCTTTTGAGTGCCACTGTATATGATCATCTATGATTTAAGATTAGATGAAATGATTACACCCACTAAAAAACCGAGTAGACTAGGAGTAGTAATGAAGATAGCTAACGAAGTTAGTAAAAAGAAAAGAACATCAACCTGTGCAAATCCACACAGCTGTGTGGTCTCGCCGGTGTGAGACTGCAGTTAGCAGTACCACCGGTGCAGTATGAAAGAGAATTTTGGAGGCTGGTTTCTGTGGTGGCTTCATGGCTCAGTGGTTTACGGCAGCTTTGGTCAGACACCCTGGGTTCGTGTCTCGCAGTAGCCGGTTTTTTGCTTTTCTCCTTTCTCCCAGCAGGCTGAATTCCACTTAGCTTTCGTATCTGTCATACGCCTGCTTACATATATATTATCATCTATGATTTAAGATTAGATGAAATTATTACATCCACTAAAAAACAAGTAGACTAGGAGTAGTAATGAAGATAGCTAACGAAGTCAGTAAAAAGAAAAGAACAAGAATGGCTTATTCGACCAATTTATACCAGCAAATTCGGGTGCTAATCTTTCAAAAACAGAGAATTAGCACAGAATGTTCGAAATTACATAGTTTTCGAGCCTTTTAGACTCACCGCTGTCACTTTCGGATACTTTTTTGCCAGGCGATGGCTCGTTTCTGCCTTAAATGAGTTCGAATCAACTGAGCGGGATTCTGACGGGTAGGATCTTTCCAATGGACATTACTCTTCTCACGAAAGAAGGTTTCTGGATTTCTTTTACACTTGAAAGGGTGCTTGAGGTCTGCATTCCTTTCAATTATTACTTTTTCTAGAAACTTAACAACCCGTACGTACCACATAGGTGTCAACACGTAGGAAAACTGTACTTTACATGTCCGTTCATCCATAGGCAACCCCTAGTACGTTCAGTTTTTTACTGAAAGTACCGTATGTACATAGGTACGTATGTATGTACTCGACTAACATTATATAGAAACAACCTGTGGAATACTGGCATTATTACCTGTATCAGATGTCTTTTCATCCACTGGTTCTCCTTCCCTGAACAATCCATCACTGATGCTCTGTGTGGTACTTCCATAGTGGGGTTGTCTGCCAGTGGTAACAATTTCGCTTGCTACACTCTGAATCAACAATAAAATATTAAACAGCACAAACGATGAAAGAAATTTTCATTAATCTTTTGCAACATTTGTGCAAACACAAATAACAGATGTAGTAGCAGTACACCATGGTACGGTACTTTTCGTAGAAAACCGTCCAGTCGGTAGTCGGTCGGTCAGTCGGTCAGTCAGCAGTCGGTCAACGGTCGGTCGGTCAGTCAGTCAGTCAGCGGCGTCACTTTGCAATGCGATAATTGAAGCGTCATCATTATGTAATCGTTACTATGCTGTTAAAATTTAATGTTGGAGAAAAAGATGGCGTACTCGAACTACGTTAAGCAACGGATATTGTATTTTGAACGAATGGGGAAGAGATACCGCAAAATCGTAGAACTACTCGCATCGAGAAAGCAATAGCGGACTGTATACGTACGTGTGTATGAAGAACCTAAAGTAATCGAACTTGAAAGCTGCTAAAACTGGTACAGAATTTAAACGTACGTGTTTCGTTCTCCGAGGCCTTCAAAGACAGTCTCAAACTGCCAAAGAACGTATTCTTTAGACTCATTTTCTAGCCGCACAAGTAAATTCGTGTTTCCGCACCGTTCGCACGTATAATTTTACGCTTACGTACATACGTACGTAATATACGATGACGTAACTGGTCACACGATCAATCAATCACCATTCGGTCGATCGGTCGGTCAGTCGGTCGGTCGATCGGTCGGTCGGTCAACGCCCGTACACTGGACGATTTTCTACGAAATGTACCGTATACTTAGGTACATACCTACCTGGTAGTGCAATTGTTGTTCTATTTCCTCACAAACTGCAACTCCAGCTACCTCCTTGACTGCCACAAGGACTGTCCTCCACGTCCTCTCCTTATCACCTGTTCCCGGACCAACTCTTAACCAGCGATCAAACATTCGCAGACAAATCTCCTCACAACCCTTATTTGCATAATCCCTTTCAACGATGTCTACAGTAGTACTTTCAATACCCAGGTACACCCCCACTTGGTAGCATTTGGTAGCTACTACAGGTACCACGTGTTTTGAGATATCTGCCAAATCTGGCTTAACAGACAAGATACCACTAGAGTTTGTGGAATGACAATAAATCCCTTTGCACAAGTCGATAACTGTTTGTAGACCCATTGGACCAGATTGGGCTATAGGAAGCAATGCACTATAAGCTTTAGATAGATTTGATGAATGAGAGGTTACAATCTCCCTGGGCAGCATGCCCCATAACCCTGGTTGACCACCTGCCTTCTCCAGTGCCTTCACAATGTCTCCTAAACCAAACTGTCTAGCTAGGTCAATAGGTCGTAGACCATTAGGAAGAATATCATTTATAGTGCTTTTGAAGAGTGGATGAGAGACTAGCCTTTCAATGAACAGCCTGTGGTTCATTGATTTTTCATTAATATACCAAAAAGGTTTTCGCCCAGTTGAATGGAAATGCAATGCAAATAAAGCAATACAAAGTGGATTCAGCGAAAATGAGTCTTGATGTGGAAATGCTTCAGGAATAAAATTCAAAAGGTACTTTTTAAACAGTTTCATATCAATGTGATGGTTGGCTCTGACAATTTGCTCAGAAAATGAAATGTAATTGTCAAAAAATTGACTGTCTCCAGGTATAGCAGCTAAGCAAAGCAGTCTATTTTGATTGACAAAGCCTCTTTCACAAAGTGGCATCAATATGTCATGTTGGTCCATGCCGTCTGCTTCATCAAACAACCCCATTGCAGTACACATAGGACCTAATTGGCATCCCTCACCGGATGTGATAGCTACCTCCAAAGGTGTCAATTCAAAAGACCAGTTAGCTTCATTATCAGTTTTAATGAATTCTGAGGTATGACTACCTACAACATTACACCCTCTTCTTATTATTTCTCTAATAATTTTAAGATTCCCACCGGCAGCTGCATAGTGAAGAAGTGTTGCACCATTACTATCTACAACATTTGATTGACAACCTTCCTCTATCATGGCAACCACAGTCTCAAGATGACCATTCAGTACTGCTTGATGGAGAGGGGTACCATAGGGACCAGCAACCAGCGACATGTTTGATTTTAGATGTATCAATTCCAGAACTGCTTCTTTTCTACCCTTACTAGCAGCAGCATGGAGGGGACTACATCCATGATTTTCGACAGCGTTCACTTCACAACCCCTATCAACCAGCTCCCTTATCACTTCTACATGACCACCTTGGGCAGCAGAATGGAGCAGAGTGTTACCATTACTGTCTACAGCATATATTGGACAACCTTCCTCTATCATGGCAACAACAGTCTCAAGATGACCATTCAGTACTGCTTGATGGAGAGGGGTACCATGGGGACCAGCAACCAGTGACATGTTTGATCCTAGATGAATCAATTCTAGAACTGCTTCTTTTCTACCATTACTAGCAGCATCATGGAGGGGACTGCATCCATTGTTTTCGACAGCATTCACATTACAACCTCTATCAACTAACTCCCTTATCATTTCCACATGACCACCTTGGGCAGCAGAATGAAGCAGAGTGGAACCATTACTGTTTACAGCATCTATTTGACAACCTTCCTCTATCATGGCAACAACAGTCTCAAGATGACCATTCAGTACTGCTTGATGGAGAGGGGTACCATAGGTACCAGCAACCAGTGACATGTTTGATTTTAGATGAATCAATTCTAGGACTGCTTTTTTTCTACCATGTCCAGCAGCATCATGGAGGGGACTACATCTGTTATTTTTTAAAGCATTCACATTACATCCTCTATCAACCAGCTCCCTTATCACTTCTACATGACCACCTTGGGCAGCAACATGGAGCAGAGTGGAACCATTACTGTCTACAGCATCTATCGGACAACCTTCATCTATCATGGCAACAACAGTCTCAAGATGACCATTCAGTACTGCTTGATGGAGAGGGGTACCATAGGTACCAGCAACCAGTGACATGTGTGATTTTAGATGTATAAATTCTAGGACTGCTTCTTTTCTACCATTACTAGCAGCATCATGGAGGGGACTACATCTGTTATTGTCGACAGCATTCACATTACAACCTCTATCAACTAGCTCCCTTATCACTTCTACATGACCACCTTGGGCAGCAAAATGGAGCAGAGTTTCACCATCACTGTTCACAGCATCTATCGAACAACCTTCATCTATCATGGCAACAACAGTCTCAAGATGACCATTCAGTACTGCTTGATGGAGAGGGGTCCCATAGGGACCAGCAACTAGTGACATGTTTGATCCCAGATGAATCAATTCAAGAACTGCTTCTTTCCTACCATTACTAGCAGCATCATGGAGGGGACTGCATCCATTGTTTTTGACAGCATTCACATTACAACCTCTATCAACCAGCTCCCTTATCACTTTTACATGACCACCTTCGGCAGCAAAATGGAGCAGAGTGAAACCATTATTGTCTACAACATTAACAGGACAACCTCTATCTAATAAGGTTGTGATTAGGCTCAGATCACCTTTAATTATTGCATGTTTGAGATCATTCAAAATTAAATGTTTCAAATGTACGTAAACCAGCCATAAGTTGTAATATTGAATACTCCATAATAGACTATCCATCTCACAATGACAAGATGTCAATATTTGTTGAACTGCAATAGGGAAATAACAGATACCTTGGATGTAATCAATATTGAATTGGTCTATTATAAATAATACATAAATAGCAGCATCACAGTTCCATTTATTACTGCATAATTTTTTAAGCAACCATGAGTTGAGAATAATTGGTTACTCATTATTTGAAAATAAGAATTGATTAATCACCAGATCCAAATTGAGTGAATGAGTGTAGTCTAACTAGAAGCTATTACCACTTATTATGTCAAACAGTCACGGAACAGATGTAATCTAGAGTCTTGAGACTGCCTTCCTCACACTTAGGGACTCTTAAGATTAAACTTGTACTTACATACTTATAATTAATAAGTAAATAACTGAAAGTATAAGTGTCAACCTGTCAGGTCTGCAAAGGACTTACATGGTGCGCACAAAAATTGAGGATTTCGTGGAGAAAAGAGGAACACTCGCAAAGATCAGAATGTACAATGTCACAGATCAGTCAGGGATATTTCAACGTGGCAAACCATCTCGTCGGCTGAAATATCAACAACTGAAGATTTTATATTATTAAAATTGTAACAGTTTTATCCCGTCCGGTATTGTATGGACTTATAGAAATGAAACAAAGCGTAGTTGGCTTGCTGTCTTACATCCTCACCAACAGTCTACGCCACTTTTGATACAGCACCTTATACTTTTGTGGGACTATAATAACAATTTCTTGTATTACGAATATTCCAAAAATAAACTTTACCTCGTGTGAATAGGCTTTGGCGTGATCAACAACCGTCAACAGCACGAAGATGATCGATCATTCCATAGACATAGACTTGTTCCTGAAAGTGATGAGTCAGGCGTTGGGTGGGGAATATGTTTCCGAATATAGAAAGGGGTTCGATTACGTAACGTTGCCTAGCAACTGGCAGCCGCTACGGGCGGGTAAGTTGAGTGGTAGGAAGTGTGTTGTGTGGCAGATCAGGATACACGAATATGGTTCAATGGGGATAGGAGTGAGTGATTTTCCGTCGACGATTGGTAAAAATGAGGACAAGACAATATTCAACGTACGACTGAACAGTTTGTCACGTCTATATTTAGGCACACGACAACACGCCTGTGCCTAAATATGCAAACTGGAAAATTGCAAAGGAGGCATTAAATTTTTGTTACTTTTTTTTAATTTCTTACTCAAGGAGTAGCCCCAGTGGACTAGGGTGTTTGGGCATGGCAGGCTATCACAACTCACCCTCAGGACAAAGGATAGTTTTTATTATGCTGTTATCATTGAACTGACAATCCCTTGGAACAGCCAATCCAACATCCAGAAAGCAAGTTCCTACAAACAAAATAAAGATAAGTTAACTACCAGCATCTGATCTCAGATTTGTCCTAGCTTGGCTACTCAGTTCAATACCAGACCATAGAGATTGGATAAGTTGAACATAATAATTGTAACATAAGTTAAACATACATGGTAGACATAACATACAGAAAAGAGTAGGTATACTTTCTACTTTGCGGACGGTCCGCACGGACGGCGGACGGTAGACGGAGCGTGGACGAGTATGCGGACGGTGTGACACTGGGGGCTCTGAAGGACTTCGTGTGAACATTGGTTGCACGTGCATGTTAATGTCCTTTACTGTCAGCTGTCTGTTGGGGAGAATTATTATTCTTTATTTCTTGTACTATGCTGGATGGTGGACGACGTGGCTTTAACATGCAGTTGTCTACACTGGGGGTTCTGAATAAGGACCTCGTGTCCTCCTGAAAGATAAATGCACTGTATTCTTTATTTTACGCATGCAGTTACTGTCAGCTGTCTTGGAAAGAATTGCTGTTCGTTTTCTTTCTTGTACTTGTGGGGAGGTACCGTAACGGTAAAACTTAATGTACAATAATAATAGCTACAGAGAGAGGCACATTAAGTAAACAACGCATGTGGAACATGTCCATTAGTGAAATCAGCAATGTCGTCGGGGGTTTTGATCCAAGGTACCTAGGATCAATCCGATTGCTTTAATACTGAGACCTGACAATAATTCAACTTGTCACCGAGGGGGATTTTGATTCGTTATTCTATTCAAGAGATATTAGCGAGAATTCACGGTAAGGTTTTACGATTTACCATATTTTCGTTAATATCTCACTAAGTCTTAGTTGTATCAAAATCCCCCTCGGTAGACTTTTAGATAATACATTTGTGTATCTAATAATCCAGATATGGTGTAATTTGGTGCTTTCTTAGCAAACCCCCGCCCAAAAAACTACTTTTTATAAGCCTATTTTAGCGCCGATTTTCTTCGCAGTTATAGAGCGAATTACTACAAAAAGCCCTAAAATCGAAGTCCATATCCTCTAATATTGTCTCCAAAAGGTTTCGTGTCGTTTCCTTCTTCCCAAACGAAAATAGAAACTCTTCAATATTACGAAAATTCGCCGACTGCGGAAGCCATAAAAGTGTTAATCGGACATGTTCCAAATGCGAAAGTGTTACTGCTGTATTCTACACTTGTGTCCGCTTCGATATATGGTATCCTGTTTTGAATACACTTCGGTCCGCTTTTTAGCATATTCATATCTTGTGACGGCCGCAGAATACGTAGAAGTTAATCGGGCGCTAATTGCCTTCCCTATCTTTTGTATGCGTCCGCCGTCCGTGCGAACCATCCACAAAATACAAAGCACTAAAACGTAACAACAAAACAACCAGACAAAAACAGACAACAAAAAATAGAACATGCAATAATGATAACATTGATCACATGATTAAAATGGCGGATCAAGGCTTAGTATAAAACAAGATGACCTGCTGCCGGTGTAATAGCAGCAGAAATTGTAAGAATTGTAGATGTAAGAAAAATGCTCAAAAGTGTGCTGATTGTTTGCCTACTCGGCTCGGAACGTGCCAGAATGGTCCTGAGCCTATCATGAACCCAGAATCTAGCGTGACAGCACAAGAAGAGCCTTCAGATGATTCAGATAGAAATCATGCGAATGAAGTCAGTTCCAATCCTCATTCACCTCCTCCTCTACCTTCATTTATCGAAAGCTCAAGCACCCAATTTCAGTGGCATGATTCAGAGGTGAAAAGCGAAGAATTAATCCAAAATATTAACGCTGCCTACAATGAAATAGTGCATTGGAAGAAGAACCTTTTTATGTTACCATCCGGTAAGCAAAGCAGCCTATTTGTAGATGAACTTGCAAGACTCCTTTTTGCCTTTGACGAATCGACTCCACTTCAGAGAATTGCACTAAAATCAGTGATGATTATGCCAGCACTGCTTTTACAGAAGCCTCACGAGAAAACTAGATGTAACAAGCACGTGGAATCCCTGAAGTGCCGACTGGAAGTTCGGAAGGCTGGAAATATTCAAGCCCTTCTACACGAAGGCCATACCATCCAACAGTGTTTATCCCTCAAAACTCAATCAAGTGGAAGAGAAAAGCTGACCGGAACGCTTGCAAATCTAATGTTCAGGGCAAAGTTCGACAGGCAATCAGACTTCTGAATGACGAAGCTAATAAAGGAGGTCTCCTACCCTTAGATAGTTTAATGCAATCAAATGGGGGGCTGAAGTCTGTTCGAGACATTTTAGCTTATAAACATCCTGATGCTCTGATCCCTCCCTTGCCAGACTGCACGCTCAACGATCCACATCTTCTCATTTAAATTTTGGCAGCATTAATGGCCAAGCAATAAGAAAGACAGCACTTCGTGTTAAGGGTGCTGCAGGCCCATCCTGGCTAGATGCTCTTGCCTGGCACAGACTCTGTACAGTGTTTTTCGCAGATCATCTGACCACCTGTGTAATGCCATTGCCTCAGTGGCCAAGAGGATCTGTACAACATTTTCAGATCCTTTAAAAATCTATATGCCTATACTGCTTGTCATATACAGAATGCCTGTCTATACAGAATACGTAGAAGTTAATCGGGCACTAATTGCCGTCCCTATCCTTTGTATGTGTCCGCAAATTTAAATAGAAAGCACCAAAAAAAGTAACAACAAAACAACCAGACAATAACAGACAACAAAAAATATCAATACAATAATGATAACATGACGTGATACAACAGCCACAATAACAATGGGGAAAATTGATTAATTAAAAGTAAACCACATGCAATAGTCAATAGATAATGTACATTTATACAGTTACTATGGTATTAAAATAAGATTGCACTCAGGCAGTAAATAGAGTGAAACTGGTCAACCTTTTGGCCTCATTAGGCAGCCAGTTTCACAACTTTGGGGCTGAAAAGGAGAAAGCCTTTTTACCTGCTTCAGTCCGTGGTTGTGGCAGGAGGAGATTACCATGCATAGCTCCTCTGGTATGATATCGAGTGGATTTGTGGGGCTGAAGTTTTTATAGGTACTTGCATACTAGCATATTATACACTCTGTACTACCAACATTAGAAGGATCAGTGAATCAGTTTTCTCCATACTTCAACTGATCAATTACCGGACACTGATTTGTATCTTCGTCAATTTTGAGCACATAATAAAATTATACAGATTTTCAACAAGTTTTATATACTGTTTCGTAGCTCTTCATCTGCTCAGTGCCGTCCATGAAATTGACTGAAAAGTACCAATCTGAATAAGTAAACTTTGATCACTTCACATATATAGCACACATTTTGTTAGTGTCTCAAATAGATCAATCATAGTACAATTCCAATACAATTTGATCAATAACTGGACAGAAATGGAGATTCCATGCACAGTTTAAAACAAAGCAACACTACAGGCAACATCGACTACTACTGCATTAATATCTATAATAATTATAGACAATTTTAAATGATTATTATATATTGTTATATTACACTAAACAGATAACTACATATTAACCAAATAATCATCTTATTAGGACATGTACAGCCACCTGCATGAGTTCTCTCTTTGTCCAGTTAAAGTTCAAGGACATCATAAAATTAGAGTCTGAATGCCCTGGGATGTATAATTTGGAGAAAAATCCGATCTGGTTTCCCAGCCCTTGTGTCGCCAGGTATGATACCTTGATTTAAGACAGTTGAAAAGTGGTTTAGGACATGATTGACAGTGTAGGGGCAGTTTCCACAGTTGGTACAGGATGGATCTGATTGGATCCTCCATCAATGTAGGTTTGAAGGTCCTGGAGTGGGTAAGGTGCCTACTCTGGCTCGAATTATGAAAGATAATTGACCTGCTGAGAGCCTGAACATTATTCAAGACCATACTCTTGATTCTACCTTCAAGGCTGTTATATCTAGGAATTTAGACTGGACAACTAATGATTCAAGATGGTTATTCCAGTGATCTGTTTGTTGTCTAGTCAGGTTGCTTTTCAGAGTGTGGAGAAATCGAATGGCTTCCGCAAAGGATGGTATTAGGGCTAAGGAAGACGATAATACAAACTCGGCACATCAATCGGGGATGCACTCTTGGCTTGTGAATGATGGATATATAAATTAAGGCTTCAAATCCCTGTAGGGATTGGTCATGAATCATGTGCACTTGAGCAAGAAATCTGAGTTTGGTCTTCTCTTGGACATATGGAAGGTATGGCAAATTGCATACCTCTGGGTGGAAGATGGCAGCCAGTGTTGTGCATTTTGGGAGGCGTAACCAGCACCTCAAATAGGATGTGACCTTTTGTTTGAAGCTTCTTTGGGGTTGTTGTAGTGATTGCAGATTGAATATATAGAAGAGATGAGACAACATAGCACTAAGTCTTATAAATCCATACTTTGTATTCACCTCTTATTGGACATTGGTCAATATTGTGAAGTGTGCTGTATAGCTTATCAGTAATTCTCTTCCCTGCGTGTACCTTGGTGATGTCAAGGATGCTCCAATGCTCTTGTCAAGGAATTTCATTGGAGCACTAGAGATGTTGCATGTTGAGCCTTGGTGGATAATGAAAACACTCATTTTGTTTGCTTTCTTGCCATCGAATACAAACGAGACACACTTTGTTGGGCTGAATTTCCAGGTTTAGGTTTAGACATTTGTTACTGACTTGTGTTAAAGTTTGTCAACTTGGTGGGCTGAAGGCGAAGTCGATAGTATTGTAGTGTTGACTGCATAGGAGAGGATAGATCGAGGGCTCAATTTGATTGTTTTGGGTTGTTTGGCTTTCTCTCACACTTTCTTTAATTAAAGGAGAGTGAGGGATTGTCGCATCGATGGGCAGGTATGCTTTCAAATTGGAAGCTTTTTGGTAAAGACCCATTCGACATGGTTTCCTATAAATTAGGTCAACCGTTTCACTAGATCCATTCTTATAAATGATGGAGGGTCTTCAATCAGCTAAATAACCTTCAGTTTGAGCGAGGTACCAAACACAGGGTTCATCTGATTGTTTTTCTATCCATTAAACATAATATGTCATTGAACCTATATTAATCATAATAATCATTACTGGTCTTTATAAGGCAAAATGGCCCTTAGACCTCAGAATTTTATATTCCAATTAATGGCGAATTATTGAATGATGAATTGTAAATTTAAATTAATAATGACTAAACAGGTGGGGGCAACATTTCAACGTCCAGTTTTAATGTCCATTTTCAACAGCCATTTTTATACGTAACGTGCATTAGCATTGAAGCACCTTTATGACCTACATCATAGCGAGGTTCTGAACTCAGTAATACAAATTCATGGTTGCAAGTACGCCTGTAGGGACGCACATTATAATATGCATACATATTATATACATATATGTATCAAATGTTACATACTGAAAGAGGAAATAAAATGAAGTTAAAATCTGTTCCATGGGAGAAGTGTAAGACACTATTCTTGTGATACGAAGCCAACAAATGTTGTCCTGAGATGATGATCCAGGAAAGGAAAATCTTTCAGCCATTGTGGCATACGGGGTGAGTGGGCTAGACTTAAATGATCACCTCAGTCCAATACCCCTCCATTACCTCTATTCAACATGTGGCACCAATCACCGCTGTGATCTCACAGACGTTTGCTGCACCTGATCCAAATTTGACACATTGGACTAAATTCATCAAAAAAATTTCATTGAGAAACCTTCAACCAATTAAGAACGTAGGTAACCTCGATGAGACTGCCCATATGACAGAAATAAATAACCTTTGTTTACACTTGGGAGTAGTCAGCGGGTAATGATAATTCATCTAATGATAAAATTCAGTTTCCAATTTCAAAACATTCTCTATATCTAATAGCAACAATGTATGTAAGAATTTGAAAGAATTACAACAATGCTATAATATCTTAATATGATTTCATATGGTTTTCAGTTAGCAATTAAGAATTGTCTCAATGCTGTAAGGACAGTGTACTATTATTATTGAACATTGAGTAACATCAACCTGTCAACACACATTACATTGCTCACCATTAGATAAGAATAGGTAGTGGTATATACCAGAACAAAATCCTTCAAAATTCACAAAAATTGTTGAAAGCTCTCTTTTATGACTATAGTAGCAATAGATCATCCATTCATGATCTGATGAACATCTCCACTTGTGCCAGTTGATACAGTGCGTCCATGATAGTTGAACCTAGCCTCTCCACTGCTCACTCTACACTCAATTCTCCCATCTTCACTATCATTGTTTGGTGGTTGCAGCTGTTGTTCATCAGTGACAACTCTCTCATTGAGTATTAGTCTACCATAGCTGTGAACAACCTGACCACCTAAAGAAGACCACCTACACACATACAGACACAAAGTATTCTAATTAACACTTGTGGAAGTTTCCAGATTACAAAATGAAGGAAATGTATCTGATTCTGTGAACACTAATAGTAGTCTGAAAGACTGAATTAGATGTTTTCATTTTTAAATTAAATTACTTTCATTTAGCCCTCTGAAAAAACTTAGACCTTTCACGTCGAAATACAAATATGTGTTAGGAGTATGCAGGAATGTTTTCGTTCTTAGCATATCCAACAGAAATTGGCTGAAAAAAAACTACTCCGGCCGAATTTCCATTCTCTCGGCCTTTTTGCTCTACTATCATACTCCAACGTCAACTTACCTGGACGTGACGATAGCCGCCAATAAAACAACTGAGAAAAGTCTATGAATAACTGGTCGTAAACCTTAGTACTCTTTTGGAGATCCAGAGTCAGGCGGAGGGTGGAGTTTAAGTATCCTAATATGTCTACTCAGCATCATCTCCCATGAAGAGGTTAGGATTCTCTTGTATTATTATAACGTAAAATGTTCTTAACCCTCCAGTTAGTCGATATCTTCAATCAGTCAATAGATCTCTAACATTGACTGTTATAGAAGAAGAGGAAGAAGGAATAGAAAGGAAAGTGTTTACACTTATATGACATTTCCAGTTGTTTATTCTCAGCAATGCTTCTCACAGCTTCACTGTTGGACAACAATAACATTTGTAAGTTCAACTTTGTCTTAATATATTATAGAACATTAAATAGAACGCCCGGACACATCAAGTTATGTACCATTATATATGGTTATTAGTCCTTCTACTGAAGCAACGGTGTTTTATGATTACAACATATATCACATGACATGCATTGAAATGACTAGGTGCAAGCTGGCTGAATAGTGTATTATTAATGGATGTAAAATATCATGTTAGTATATAATTTAAACATCATATAAATATACATGCATAATGGTATGCTGCTAAATTAATCAATAACTGAATATTATCCATTTCAAATACTACTCACTCAGTCAGGAACTTCTCTCCTAACAAGTATCACTCCATATTGCCATGGATGATTTGGTGTCATCCATTTTGTTAACATCCGATTATTCTTATAGGTCTCTGTGTTGCCATTAGCAATCACTGGTAATTGCAATTTTAATTATCCACTCCAATTTTATCTCTCCTCTCGGTACATTGTAGTTTGATAGCTGTATTGTGTGTGTGTTTCTCTCTCAATATTACAACAAACATGTTATTTTATATACCTTCCAATTATTATTTAACAGTACTGGATTTTGTGTGATTTGTTATGCATTTCTATCAGCTGCTTCGTAAATTTAGAGTAAACAAGCACAACTCCAGGTAGGGTCACCAAATTTGTGGACCCTATACCCAGGTGGAGTCAACTATTTAGTGACCCTTACATGCCCACCAAACAAAACAATTGAGCATAATTTGTAACTTTTCAGGACATTGTGCAGACATGAGTCTGTGTTGACTGTAAAGTGGTCAATTGTTGATATGTCCATAATAAGACATCAGCTGGAATTCAGTCAAATTATGTGTCAACATGTTATTGGCTTCCTCATTTTGAGCCAGTTTTGGCCAATAACTAGATTCATCACTTGAGAATTGACAAAAACAAGCAATGTTTACTGTTTCTATCTGATAATGTAATAACACAGCTGCAAATCTGTATAACAGTTAAATAATAATTGGACAGCATATAAAATAACCTGTTAACAATCTTCATTTGTGCAATACCAAGGAATAGCTTCAACATGCCTACTTTTATATGACTTGAACTGGCGCTTTAAAGACTCCTTATTCTTCCAAATCATATTCACCATACTATTTGGAAGACTGAGCTGTTCAGAAATGTGAGTCTATTTCATCCCACTCAACCTCAAACTTTTCCTTCAATGAAATAGATTTTTTTCGCTGTAGCCATGACCTTCACCTACCTAAGTACTATCCGAGGGTTCCCGTGCTTAGGCCAGTGTCATATTTATGCCATATAAGAAAATACATCATCCAGGTACACACTATATGGTGTAATGTGTTGGTAAAACGATAGAAAGTGCCCTATGTTCTCAGAGATTTGTATATGCTAACCGTTGGTACGTATATCCCGGGTACACACTAACCGAGTTTGATTGTACTCAATATACAAACGCAACAATAAATTAATGTTCTCATTATTGGTTTTATTACTTAATAGTGCTTTATGTGTATATTGATGCATGGAAACACAATAATATGCTATAGTATTTATTAGTATGCGAGTATCAGTTTCCAACTCCTGCTATTCTCTCAACACTACAGTACACCCACTTCACATTCACAACGTACACACTACCCTACTAGATGCTAAGGGACACACTGGACTCCATGTATGATGCCAGGGTGCCCAAGTTGTGGCAGAAGATATCTTGGGACTCCTCCACAATCGGCTTCTGGTACACTGAGTTGCTAGACAGAGACACGCAGTTCAGATCATGGGTGTTCCAGGGACGACCGAAAGTGTTCTGGATGACTGGTTTCTTCAACCCTCAAGGATTCCTCACTGCAATGAGACAGGTTAGGCTATGTGTGATTAACTCTTCTGTGTGGATGGGTGCTATTGCATAGAATATCTGGAAAGTCCATATGCAGAATTTGTAATTGAAACTATTACTCAACAAACATGTATGGAGAGTGCTGTGTTGTATTATAGATGTACAATTAATTCCTATGTAATTTAGATGCTGTGTGTATTGGCTACATTTCATGTGTCCATCGTTGTCCTTCAACAGTACATAATAAACTTTGACCTACTTAGAAGAGTGAGTGTCCTTGAGTATATACAGTTACCTAGGCAACAATGAGTGCTGTTGTGAGTGTGCAAAGCATTTTTGGCTTGGGTACACAATAATTAATATCATATAGCCAGAAATATTTGGCAATTATGGACAATTTAAGCTTTGGTGGTTTTATTTGGGCAGTTGCTTTCTGGGGGTTATAACTATATTCACAGACTATGAATATAGTATTGCGTCATGAGGCTATGCATTTTTGAGCCATAATTCGGTGGATTATAATTAATTTTGGTGGTAGATTTGAAAATTGCCAATTCGCCAAAATTCTACTCCAATATTTCCGGCTATACGATACTTTGGCAAATTATGTCTGTATAAGATTCTAAATGTTCCTGATAATGAGAGGATGTCAACTTCAAATTAAAAAGGAACACTTTTATATGTTTGCTTTGTCATACTTGACTGTATGTACTTGATTGTTGAATGTGACATTTGCTACAGTCTCCTCTCTCCTGTGTTTGTCCAGGAGGTGACCCGTGCCCACAAAGGATGGGCACTGGACAGTGTTGTCCTTCACAATGACGTGACTAAGATGATGAAGGATGACATCACAGCAGCACCTGAGGAAGGTGTCTACGTCTATGGACTGTTCTTGGATGGAGCAGGATGGGACAAAAAGAACATGAAGCTCCTTGAACCAACCAACAAAGTTCTCTTCTGTCCTCTTCCTGTGGTGCACATTTATGCTGTCAACTCTCTAGCAATGAAGGACCCAAAGCTCTATCAGTGTCCAGTTTACAAGAGCCTCGTCGTACTGATCTGACCTACATCACTACACTGCTGATGAAGACGGCGCAGCATCCCGACCACTGGGTGCTGAGGGGAGTTGCACTCTTGTGTGACACCAAGTAACTGACCTCTGCACACTGCCCCCATGCAGCCTATAGTACATACAGTACATACATACTCATAATAGACATGTTGTTATATATTGTAAGTGTTAATTTTGGAACAAACATTGAATTTGTAGATTTTGAAGCTGTTATTCTTAACTTTCAAGTAATGAAATTTTGAGAAAATATGTATTATGATACAATGTAATGAGAATGGTTCAAAATAATCCAACTGTTAGGACCAAACATATTTTATTATGAATGATATTGCTCACATAATACTATTATTCATGTACACATACATTTTTTCATTCTTACATTGCATCAACAATTATATTTTCGTAATTATTCTCAGAATTCACATGATATTATTTCATTATCATTAAAGTATTCAAATAATGGTATATCCTGGTTGAAGAAATATTTTTACTGGTTCCAAGCATATTATGTGATTAAGAGGCGACCACTGCAAAAGCATAAGAATACCGAGGATTGAATTATTATATATTATGCATGCTTTAAAATTAATTTTATAATACAATACATGCATGTCCATATAATATAATATATTCAATATTAGAAGTATATAGAATGCATGTACGTATGCATGCATGCTGCAGGTATACTGCTTGAATTTTCTATTATTGTACATGTCTTACTTGACACTTATTAGATTTTATTTCAAAGTAGCTGTTGAGATATTAAACATAAATTGCATGCATAAACTTATTCTGTAAGAGAATATTTGATATAATAATCATCAAAATACACACCATGCACCTAATGGGTCAAATAATTATAAATTGATATTAATGTAATACAGTATTTGGTAATTATAATTTACTTATAATATATATTCTGAGATTTCAACATCCATCTGGTTAACGTTGATATCCACATGTGGGGCTTCAGCATTGATATTGGCAATTACTGGTAATTGATAGTCATCCACCTCATCATAATCATACCCTTCATAATGAACTTCTGGTTTGGATACCCTGTTAGTAAATTGCACTGTGCGTATAATATATCTCTTCCTCTTCACAAACAGTATTACAGCAATCACTAATAGTGTATCACTGACCAGTAGTATAGCTGTACTCCCTAATGTAGGACCTACAACGACTGCAATTGTGAAACAGTTGCAGGATTTGGTGCATGTAGTGAGTGATGGGAATGATATGCATGTGGATCAGGTTGTACACAATTCTAGGCAATATGGAGTACATGCACACCACAACACACAAGTGCACAAACACACCCACATACCCACTGAAGCATGTATGCACACACACACACACACACACACACACACACACACACACACACACACACACACACACACACACACACGCACACACACACACACACACACACACACACACACACACACACACACACACACACACACAAGCTCTCACACACTACTCACTCTGCACACATTGTCCCTGTACTTTCCATGTCCTGTCATCCTGACACACAGCATTGATAGCTACTCGGTAGCCTTCTCCACAGTGTGTACCCACTATAATACCTGGTCTTATCTCAGTGGGTACAGTGTAGGCTATGTCATCAGATATAGCCGTCAAGTTTGATCGATGCTGTACATGTTTCTATAGTATGAGATATGTTAGGTGGTTGGTATGTATGTACATGTTTGTATAGTGTTAGATGTGTTAGGTAGTTAAATGTAACTTAACTCATAATAAAGTAGCCTATACACTGTTTATCTTACCTTGTGTGACCAGGAGTTGCTGGATGGACAATTGTTTCCAGACGATCTACCTGTGGGTCAACAACCGAGGCTCATCCAGAAAGCTGCTCTTAAATTATTTCTCAACTTGCAAGGCATGATGTGTCAGGTGATGACCAGCGAAAATATGCCTTGTAGTCGGGTAATAACTGATACTTGTGCACACACATATAATTTCATATATAATAATATATTAATTATTAGTATTCTACATGTATATTAGATATTAGTTTTTATATTATCATACATTTTGATACATGCTCTTACTATTTTACGCATTTAATGAAATTAGCTATTTATCATCATTATTATTCCCAATTTTGCTATATTTGCTTCAATTTATATTGTTTATTTTCTTTTTAATAATAATAATAATAGCAATTGTGATTTTCCATACAATTATAACCTTGTGGGAATGTATAATTTCATTTTTATGTGTATATTGTTATTGTTATTATGCTTCTGTATGTACATTATTTTACCCTCATAATTGTTAGTTTATAGTTTAGTTCATGCTATTTATATATTGCTTTCATCATATCACATAATCAGTGCATACACAATGAAGTATTAATAACTGTATAATAATAATAAAAATGATAATAATGTCAATAATACGTAGAAATCTATAACTACGTATTATCTCATAAACATACATGCATATACAGATCTATATCTCATCTATATCTTCCAGCCGGTTGCTATAGAGACATGTGGCTCCATAGATCCTGTTTCCAAGCCTTTCCTGAGGGATCTTAGCAGGCAGCTGAGGATGGTGTCTGGGGAGCCAAAATCATATTATGCATTCTTTGTGCAGAGGATCTTAGCAGCTAACCAGCTCAGAAATCGCACATCAGTGACTAGGACACTTTCGGTCAGTGCAACTACCGATATAAACTTTGTAGCTTAATGCGATTGTGTAATATGTGTGCGTGCATTGTGTGTTATCATTATTATGGTTATTATTATTATTATTATTATTATTATTATTATTTTAATATATGTATTACATTACTGAGAGTGAATGATACAATGATGATAAGTAGTGGTTTAACTACACTAATTATTAAACACATATTTACAATTGAATAAAATGCACATAAATTATGCATGCTATATTCACATTTTACAATTAAATAAAATAAATATAATAATAATAATTACAACGATCACAAACAAACAAACAAACAACAACAATCAAAAAGAAAACAATTTTGAGTTTAATCTTCCACAGACCCTAGAATAGCTGCCGCATTGCCTCATTGAACCGCGATTGCCAGTCTTTGCAGCAGATGGACGTGGGCCATTGGGTCCTGGGTCAAGATCTTAATGCGATGGCCAATCTCTTGAATCAGGTCCTTTCTGTGTTGACCAAATACTCCCAAATGTTTCAATTGCTACGGGCACAAAGTGATGGCTGGTATCCAGATGAGAGTACTTCTGCAGTTTCCTCCGTTCGGCCTCATCAGCAGCTGCTCCAGCCTCCCTGGTGGATAGGGACTGGTAAGAGAGGGCCAGAGTGTCTGTGCAAGTAAAGTCCCAAATAAGGGCCTTACCAGATTTCCAGGGGATAATGGAGGCGCCATCTGGACGTTTTCCATCAGACCTATACAGGCCTGATGGCTCAAGTTTGCTTGGGACATTGATGGAGCTAAGGGCCTTCTGGATAATGACGTTAATGGCAGAATGTCGGGGGTGGCAACCTTTGCTGTATTTGCAGCTCAGGCCATGAACAGCAGTACTGTTGACATCTGCTCCACAAAGTTTACAAGAGTGAGGTTCGCTGAGTGGGGCTCCAAGGCGTAGTCCCACGGTGATCCTCACAACATCATTGTCCATGCGTAACCCAAGGGTTGACAGTGGTAATGCACTCATGATCAGCCACGCACCTGACTCTTTGGTTGCCACAGCAAGTAGTCGTGCCCGGTCACTTGGAACTGTGGCTGTATTTAGTAGAGGCCCATAGGTACCAAGGGCTTTGGGTGTATCCCACTGCTTCTGCTTATGTCTGTCAAGGCCTGTGGGTGGTGATTCATCATGGCCAAGGCACCAAGCAGAAAGGGCCTTAGAAAAAAGGAGATCAGTATTATGTGGAGGGCAGGACGGTGGTAGGAGCCGATGGATTAGGTCAGAGCAGCCCGCAGCAGAGGCCAAAAAGGCAGAGGGTGCCAGCTGAACTGCTCTCCTTATTCCTAGTCCCCCCATAGCAACCGGCAAGGTTGCTTGGAACCATACTGACTCTTTTTCCATTGAGACATTTGTGATACTACTCAAGACGCTGCGCAAGAGGTCATCATACACTTCTAGTTGTGCAGAGAGGAAACAAGGGGCTGTGCGCAATATAAACAGGATCTTGGGGATGGTTTTTGATGATGATTATTATGGTTATTGCGATTATTATTGCTATTTTGTTATTGGTGTAACTCATTTTTATTCATTGTATTTAAATTTGAGCTTACAACATTAATTCATTTAAATTTCAGGCCATTTTTCATTGTCATATGTATTATTATAATCATATTTGATAACAATAATAGCAATAATAATAGTATAATATGCTAATAATAATTATTATTATAGTAGAGAAATATTAATTGGAATGAGCAGACCATGGCACATGTCATAGGAACAGGACAATCTCAACATCAACTTTACATACAGTGGAATCTGCTGTAGATGTTTGCATTGCCTATTGGTATAATATACTTATTCCAATTGTTAATTTGCCTATTCTGATCAACCATCCCTACTCTAGTTTAACCTATCACTTAATACAACTCTTCACTATATACTTTATAATATTGGATACTGTATTTTACTACATTATAGAATTATTATATAACATGCAAGTAATCAAATGAGAATTGGTATATACTCCACAAAGTAAAATACTTATTGGGAGGGAAGTGTAGAATAATCTTTATGAGAACCACTATACCATAATAATATTAGTAGAATAATAATGTATTAGGTAAATGTAATAACATTAGTAACATTGTTCCCTATAAATTATGTTCATCATTGTACGTATATCTAAACACTTGTATATTATATTATTATATTGTATGAGCCTTTCCCATCCACCGTCACAATGAGATCAGAGACCTGACCGCTGGACTGCTTTCTGAGGTATGTCAAGATGTCTGCTTAGAACCCGAATTGCAGAGGCTTGACAATGAGAGCTTCATAAGCCGGACAGCAAACACAGATGATCAAGCAAGACTTGATATTAGTACCAAAGGTTTTTGGGAGAGGTCAGTAAGAGCATTTTTTGATATACGGGTTTTCAACCCTTTCGCTCCATCTAACATCAAGCATAAGCCCGAAAGTTGCTATCGCCTACATGAGAAGGAGAAAAGGAGACAATACGATCAACGTGTGTGGTAGGACGGATCAGATGTCGGCTTGGATTTTCTCTATTGCATTCATCCATTACGTGCTTGAGAGGTACAAGGTCTACAGCAGGATTTGTTCCTCACCCCACCTATCCTGATGCCCTGGACCTCACAATCAGCAAGGGACAGGTCCCTCTCTCCAATTAGTATCACTTATTATAATATTATTACTACGTATATCAATATTATAATTATCGCATTATTGTAATTTTGGCATTATCTATCTATCTATATTGTTCTATTTATCATTTATTATTGCTGTAATGATGCATGAATATTATATTATAATGCACATATATACACAGTCAATATTATATAAATATTATAATTAAAAATAAAAATATATACAAATATTAATATAATATATAAATAAATAATAAATAATAAACAAATTTACACATAAAAATATATTACAATAATTATGCATAAAATGTACATTAATAAATAGTAAACAAACAATAAATAAACAAATAAGAAGGATGATACATAAAAACTCCAGTCATATAGAATAATAAACTAGAGCAAAATTGTCACAAGAGCCAGAATGGGAATAAACTACAACCATTATAAGGTGGAAAACAAGTAGGCCAGTTTGTGTATATCCTGGAGCAACAGTCGTTGTGAGAGACGGTATTCCAACACTGCAATATGAACCTTAATTAGTTTCAATAAGGGAACGGCCACATTTAACATGTGTGAGGGGCAAAAATTCAACAAGTGGTGTCCTACAGAAAGGGTTTCCCCTGTAAGAGGTCATCCTCACAACATTCAGTCAATCTCTTGTAACTGCCATAATATCAACTGAAGGATTTAGACCTTACATGGTTCCAAAGTATGTGATATTCCAGAGGTTAGTCTTGATGGACATTGCCAATATCCTCAGTACATCTTCGTTTGGGAGATGGTTCTTCAGTGGCACTTGCCCGACCTCGACCTTGTCCTATGCACAGAAGAGAGAGGAGCTAAAGTGACACAAACTGGACATGAAGGGTAGAAACTATTGCCTCAAAGGTTTTTCCATGCATCTATTCGAAGATGAATGTACAAAAGCGTATTATACAACAACAATACATCTTGAAGATACACTCCTCCATTTCATATGTAATTCTTTACACAAAATGAAATTATTGGCAATACACTATGCACAAATGGCAATTCTGATAAACACGGCACATCACAGTGATTACATGTAAGCCAAAACAGCCCCTTTGAAATGTACATACACACATCGTACATACTGGTCAGTAGATCCAAGTAATTCTTCATTTCTTGTCCCAGCCTTATCATGTTTTGGTAGCCATCTTTACTCGTCATCACTTTGCATAGTTTATAGATGCTGCCTGGGTCAGCCTGTCTTCGAAGATGTAAAAACAGCATCTCATTTCCATCACTTTTGCTACTATTTTCAATGATATGAGCAGTGCGTTCTGAGATAACATTCTCTATTTCCAGTCCTCTTACAATGGCATGAGAGTCAACAAATTGGAGGAATTCCTCCTTGAACTTGTTCATGAATGATTTAGAGTGAAAACCACGAGCTGTAGAGTCAGAATGAGAGGGAAACTCACAATCTGAAGACAATGGACTATTTGGCACTTGACACATCTTACAATACACACCCAATCTCAATCATTCATCTCACAATCTGAAGACAACGGACAATTTCTCAATTGACATGTCATCCAATCACTAATCCCAATCTGAATAATTCATCTCACAATGAATACACATACATTCACATTCAGAATCCAGCAATAATATTATCACAGCACCAAACCATGGCTGGCTGGGTTGGTGTCTTGATGAGCTACATAGTTCCCAGCCAACACAACTTCACTCACATTCAGGGGAGCTTGTGGGTGTGGTCACAGTGGGATGGACAGGTGCTATGGACTGACAGCTAGTGATGTCTCCACTACCTGAGGTACCCAGGGGTGACCTGACATCTGTAGGAATTGGTGGAAAATGGAAGTAACAACACTACAGATGATATGGACTGCAGAAAGACTGCAATGAGTAATAATTGCAAAGCAAAATAGTACTCAAATGTTAATAAACAGTAGGAACAGTACGACACGTACTGTTCCTACTGTATGGGAACCTGACATATTGTAATTTAACGTAAGCATATTTACATTAGTACATGCTGTGGAATTGTAGAGTATCATAAAGCAAATCATAGTTAGCTTGAAATTCGAAATTGCAATATTCAAATAGACATTTACTTGTACTTGCATTACCAGCATTGTAGTTCCTATTCATAAAACATGAATTCAATTGGAATTCAATCATATTGGAATTGTAGTTTTCCTCCAACTCCATTGTAATTCTTTTGCAATAAAGTTATAGTGTAACATAAATACACTGTAACGTAATCATAAGCAGGCCATAATCACTTTACGATGGATCATGTTTTCCATGACGCATGGTGTATGCACATGTATGCGATATCACACACATATACAAATTGTGATCTGCTGGTGTAATTACCAGTATCACAGGTCCTTTTAGCCACTGGTTCTCCTTCCCTGAACAATCCATCACTGATGCTTTGTGTGGTACATCCATAGTGGAGTTGTCTGCCAGTGGCAAAAGTTTCTTTTGATACACTCTACAGTAAGAATTACAAAAATACTGAACAGCACAAATTATGAAAGAAAATTTCGATAATCCTTGGCAACATTTGTGCAAACATGAATAACAGATGTAGTAGCCGTACATCATGGCTATACTTAGGTACATACCTACCTGGTGGTACAATTGTTGTTCTATTTCCTCACAAACTGCAACTCCAGCTACCTCCTTGACTGCCACAAGGACTGTCCTCCACGTCCTCTCCTTATCACCTGTTCCCGGACCAACTCTCAACCAGCGATCAAACATTCGCAGACAAATCTCCTCACAACCCTTATCCGCATAATCCCTTTCAACGATGTCTACAGTAGTACCTTCAATACCAAGGTACACCCCCACTTGGTAACATTTGGTAGCTACTACAGGTACCACGTGTTTTGAGATATCTGCCAAATCTAGTTTAACATAGGAATCTGGTTCAACAGACAAACTACCACTAGAGTCTGTGGAATGACAATAAATCCTTTTGCACATGTCAATAACAGCTTGTAGACCCATTGGACCAGATTGGGCTATAGAAAGCAATCCACTAAAAGATTTAGAAACAGATGATGAGTGAGAGGTTACAATCTCCCTGGGTAACATGCTCCATAGCCCTGGTTGACCACCTGCCTTCTCCAGTGACTTCACAATATCTCCTAAACCAAACTGCCTAGCTAGGTCAAGAGGACGTAAACCATTAGAAAGAACATCATTCACTATACCTTTCAAGATGGGATGGGAGAGTAGCTTTTTAATGAACAATATATGGTTCATTGATTTCTTATTTATATACCAACCACCTTTGTTTCCAGACAAATAGTAATGTAAAGTGAATAAAGCAATACAAAGTGGATTCAGTGATATTACACCTTCATGAGGAAAAGCATCTGGAATATAATCCAAGAAGTATTTCTTAAACAGTTTCATATCAATGTGATGATTGGCTCTGACAAATTGCTCGGAAAATGAAATGTAATTGTCAAAAAATTGACTGTCTCCAGGTATAGCAGCTAAGCAAAGCAGTCTATTTTGATTAACAAAGCCTCTTTCACAAAGTGGCATCAATAGATCAGTTTTGTCCATGCTCTCTGTTTCATCAAACAACCTCATTGTAGTACACATGGGATCTAAATGACATCCCTCACCTGATGTGATAGCTGTCTCCAAAGGTGTCAATTCCAATGACCGAGATCCAGAGTTAGCTTCATTATCAGATTTAATGGATTCTAAAGTATGACTACCTACAATGCTACAGCCTCTTCTTATTAGTTCTCTAATAATTTCAAGATGCGCACCGGCAGCTGCATAGTGAAGAAGTGTTTCACCATTACTATCTACAACATTTAATGGACAACCTTCCTCTATCATGTCAACAACAGTCTCAAGATGACCATTCAGTACTGCTTGATGGAGAGGGGTACCACGAGGACCAGCAACCAGTGACATGTTTGATCCTAGATGAATCAATTCTAGAACTGCTTCTTTTCTTCCCTTTCTAGCAGCATCATGGAGGGGACTGCATCCGTTATTTTTGACAGCATTCAAATCACAACCTCTATCAACTAGCTCCCTTATCACTTCTACATGACCACCTCGGGCAGCAAAATGGAGCAGAGTGGAACCATCACTGTCTACAGCATCTATCGGACAACCTTCATCTATCATGACAACAACAGTCTCAAGATGACCATTCAATACTGCTTGATGGAGAGGGGTACCACGAGGACCAGCAACCAGTGACATGTTTGATCCTATATGAATCAATTCAAGAACTGCTTCTCTTTTACCATTACTAGCAGCAGCATGGAGGGAACTACATCCGTTATTTTTGACAGCATTCAAATCACAACTTCTATCAACTAGCTCCCTTATCACTTCTACATGACCACCTCGGGCAGCAAAATGGAGCAGAGTGGAACCATCACTGTTCACAGCATCTATCGGACAACCTTCATCTATCATGGCAACAACAGTCTCAAGATGACCACACAGTACTGCTTGATGGAGAGGGGTACCACGAGGACCAGCAACCAGTGACATGTTTGATCCTAGATGAATCAATTCCAGAACTGCTTCTTTTCTACCACGTGCAGCAGCAAAGTGGAGAGGACTACCACCATTCTTTTCGACAGCACTCACATCACAACCTCTATCAACTAGCTCCCTTATCACTTCTACATGACCACCTCGGGCAGCAAAATGGAGCAGAGTGGAACCATCACTGTCTACAGTATCTATCGCACAACCTTCATCTATCATGACAACAACAGTCTCAAGATGACCACACAGTACTGCTTGATGGAGAGGGGTACCACGAGGACCAGCAACCAGTGACATGTTTGATCCTAGATGAATCAATTCCAGAACTGCTTCTTTTCTACCATTACTAGCAGCATCATGGAGGGGACTGCATCCGTTATTTTTGACAGCATTCAAATCACAACCTCTATCAACTAGCTCCCTTATCACTTCTACATGACCACCTCGGGCAGCAAAATGGAGCAGAGTGAAACCATTACTGTTCACAGCATCTATCGGACAACCTGCTTCTATCATGGCAACAACAGTCTCAAGATGATTATTCAGTACTGCTTGATGGAGTGGGGTACCACGAGGACCAGCAACCAGTGACATGTTAGATCCTAGATTAATTAATTCAAGAACTGCTTCTTTTCTACCATTACTAGCAGCATCATGGAGGGGACTGCATCCATTATTGTTGACAGCATTCAAATCACAACCTCTATCAACTAGCTCCCTTATCACTTCTACATGACCACCTTGGGCAGCACAATGGAGCAGAGTGGAACCATCACTGTTCACAACATTCACAGGACGACCTCTATCTAATAAGGTTGTGATTAGGCTTAAATCACCTTCAATTATTGCCCATTTGAGGTGATTTTGCAAGTGTAAGTCATCAATAGGATGTCCCAATACAAAACTACTCCATGACAGTCTATCCATCTCACAATGGCCAGATGTCAATATTTGAAGAACTGCAATAGGGAAATAACAGATACTTTGGATGTAATCAATATATGATTGGTCTCTAATAAATAATGCATAAATAGTAACATCACAGTTCTGTTTATTACAGCTGTAAATTTTGAATCAACCATAAGTTGATATCAATCAATTGATCTATTAAAAATAAATATTGATCAATCATAGAAGTAAATTGAGTGGGTGATCATGAAACTGGAAGCACATTATCACTTTATTAGGTCGAGCAGTTACCGAACAGATTTGATCTGGAATCTTTCAATTGAGACTGCTCTTGTCACACTTAGGGACTCTTACTTAAGCAAATAACTGAAATATTAGTGTCAACCTGTCAGGTCTGCAAAGAGCTTGGGACTGTGTTCACACAAAAAATCAGGATTTCGTGGAGAAGTGAGGGACGTACATTCTTAAAAATGAGAATGTCATTGATCAGTCAGGGATATTCCAAAGTACAAACCATCTTGTCAGCTGAAATAATATCAACAACTTCACCGCTATAATATGGTCTTAGCTACATCCTCACAGATAGCTAGTCTACACCACTCTTTGATACAGCACCTTATAGTATTCTGGGATTATAATAACAACTTTCTTGTATTACGATTACTCAACAACAAACCTCACCTCGTGTGAATAGGCATTGGTGCGATAGACAAATGTATGAAGACGATCGATCATACTGACTGGGCGTAGACCTATAACGTGTTCCTGGAAGTGATGAGTCAGGCGATGGGTGGGAATAAGTTTCCGAATATGTCAGCACGCCTGTGCCTAAATATAGATAGTTACGAGTAATATCTATATTTAGGTACTACCATACTGGCATGCGTTCCGTGTAATGCCGACATTAAAGGATCAATGAATTTTCTCTACCTCACCCATACTGCGCTAGCTGAATATAGCTGAAAGTAACTGAGCAATTACGTGACACACGTATCTTCGTGAGTATTGAGGCTATCAGAAATGTTTCACACTAAGGATTTGCTCAGAAATTGAAATGAATTTGTCAAAAAATTGACTGTCTCCAGGTATAGCAGCTAAGCAAAGCAGTCTATTCTGATCAACAAAGCGTCTTTCACAAAGTGGCATCAATACATCAGCTAGGTCTATAGGCCTTGCTTTGTCAAACAACCCCAATGTAGTACACATGGGACCTAATTGGCACCCTTCACCAGATGTGATAGCTGCCTCCAAAGGAGTTAGTTCTTCAACATAGTTGCCCTCTTGAGCAGGTCCAATATCAAAACCTCTCACTACCAGTTCTCTTATAATGTCAATATTCCCACCAGCAATTGCTGAATGAAGAACTGTCAAACCATGATTGCTTACAGCATATATCGGACAACCTTCATCTAACATGGCAACAACAGTCTCAAGATGACCATTCAGTGCTGCTTGATGGAGAGGGGTACCATAGGGACCAGCAACCAGTGACGTGTTTGATCCCAGATGAATTAATTCTAGAACTGCTTCTTTTCTACCATTACTAGCAGCAGCATGGAGGGGACTGCATCCGTTATTTTTGACAGCATGCACATTACAACCTCGATCAACTAGCTCCCTTATCACTTCTACATGACCACCTTGGGCAGCAAAATGGAGCAGAGTGGAACCATCACTGTTCACAGCATCTATCGGACAACCTTCATCTATCATGGCAACAACAGTCTCAAGATGACCATTCAGTACTGCTAGATGGAGAGGGGTACCATAGGGACCAGCAAACAGTGACATGTTTGATCCTAGATGAATCAATTCAAGAACTGTTTCTTTTCTACCATTACAGTAACTAGCAGCATAGTGGAGGGGACTACATCCGTTATTGACGACAGCATTCACATTACAACCTCGATCAACTAGCTCCCTTATCACTTCTACATGACCACCTACCGCAGCACAATGGAGCAGAGTGGAACCATTACTGTTCACAGCATCTATCGGACAACCTTCATCTATCATGGCAACAACAGTCTCAAGATGACCTTTCACTACTGCTTGATGGAGAGGGGTACCATAGGTACCAGCAACCAGTGACATGTTTGATCCTAAATGAATCAATTCATGAACTGCTTCTTTTCTACCATTACTAGCAGCAGAGTGGAGGGGACTACATCCATAATTATCAACAGCATTCACATCACAACCTCTATCAACCAGCTCCCTTATCACTACTACATGACCACCTTGGGCAGCAGAATGGAGCAGAGTGTCACCATCACTGTCTACAGCATCTATCGGACAACCTTCATCTATCATGGCAACAACAGTCTCAAGATGACCATACAGTACTGCTTGATGGAGAGGGGTACCATAGGGACCAGCAACCAGTGACGTATTTGATCCTAGATGAATCAATTCCACAGCTGCTTCTTTTCTACCATTACTAGCAGCATAATGGAGGGGACTACATCCATTATATTTGACAGCGTTCACATTACAACCTCTATCAACCAGCTCCCTTATCACTTCTACATGACCACCTTGGGCAGCAAAATGGAGCAGAGTGGAACCATTACTGTCAACAGCATCTATCGGACATCCTTCATCTATCATGGCAACAACAGTCTCAAGATGACCATTCAGTACTGCCAGATGGAGAGGGGTACCACGAGGACCAGCAACCAGTGACGTATTTGATCCTAGATGAATCAATTCAAGAACTGCTTCTTTTCTACCAAGACTAGCAGCATCATGGAGGGGACTGCATCCATTATTGTCGACAGCATTCACATTACAACCTCGATCAACTAGCTCCCTTATCACTTCTACATGACCACCTTGGGCAGCACAATGGAGCAGAGTGGAACCATCACTGTTCACAACATTCACAGGATGACCTCTATCTAATAAGGTTGTGATTAGGCTTAAATCACCTTCAATTATTGCCCATTTGAGGTGATTTTGCAAGTGTAAGTCATCAATAGGATGTCCCAATACAAAACTACTCCATGACAGTCTATTCATTTCACAATGGCCATATGTCAATATTTGCTGAACTGCAATAGGGAAATAACAGATACTTTGGATGTAATCAAGATATGATTGGTCTCTAATAAATAATACATAAAATAGTAACTTTTCAGTTCTGTTTATTACAGCTGTAAATTTTGAATCAACTATCAGTTGATATCAATGGATCTATCTATTATTGATCTGTTAAAAATATAAATTGATCAATCATAGAAGTAAATTGAGTGGGTGATCATGAAACTGAAGCACATTACCACTTCATTAAATTGAGCAGTTACCGAACAGATTTGATCTGGAATCTTTCAATTGAGACTGCTCTTGTCACACTTAGGGACTCTTAAGATTGACTTGTACTTACTGAAGTAAACTTGAACTAACTGAAAGTATAAGTGTCAACCTGTCAGGTCTGAAAAGAGGGACTGTGTTCGGGATTCCGTGGGGAAAAGAAGGACGTAAGGTAAAATGGGGTAACTTCGGGAAAACTTCCGAAACGGTTACTTATTTCTCACAGTAGATAAGTGACAGGCATCAAACTTGGTTGTCAGGTACTCCCACCTGTACAGACTAGACTTACCGCTAAAGGACTGAATCGAGTTAGTAGTTTTGGAGATACCGACCAAAGTCTAACGTGCGCCAGAAATGGGTGGGCGGGGTTACTTCGGGAACTTCGAAACTGTAGGATTAACGACGATATCTTTGAGGAAGAAGCGAAAACTTCGGTACACATAGAGGAAATACGACAATTGCAGGCAAAAACAATCGATTTCACGATCTCATTCATCAAAATGTTTGAAGTTTAGTGGGTGTGTTGGCGATTATAGAACCCGATATATGTTTTACGGTGCTACTAGGCTACTCGTATAGTTTAAAATGGCAAGAATGACGTTCTCGAACATGTTTGTAACTGTAAGCTGAATTTTATTGTTAGAGAACGCGTAATTAAGTGATTTTAGAGCCTAGGATAAAGTTTTGTTGGAGTAATTTTTGACAACGGTGAACCGCGTTTGCTCTCTACTGCCGTAAGGGACACGTCAGACGGATCAACTTTACGTGCGGGATTCGCCACACTATCAGTATTGTTGGTGCCGGAGTATATGTGAATAACTTATTGTAACCCAAAGTTATAGTCATTAAAAGTCAAATTTCCGAAGTTACCCCGTTCCCGAAGTTACCCCATTTTACCTTACATTGTTAAAATTGAGAATGTCATCGATCAGTCAGGGATACTCCAAAGTACAAACCATCTCGTCAGCTGAAATATCAACAACTTCACCGCTTATATGGTCTTACATCCTCACAGATAGTCTACACCACTCGTTGATACAACACCTTACAGTATTGTGGGATTATAAATACAACTTTCTTGTACAGTGGAACCTCTCTATTACAAACCTCTGAATTGTGGAAACCTCTATGATGAGGACATCATTCTGTGTCCTAGTGTAGTCTGTAGTGTATTAAGTGACCTCTGAATCGAGGAAACCTCTGTAATAGGGACTAAAATTAAGGTCCCAAAGTGTCCTTAATAGAGAGGTTCCACTGTATTTAGAATACTCCAACAACAAACCTTACCTCGTGTGAATAGGCATTGGCGTGGTAGACAATTGTTCGAAGACGATCGATCATAAGACTGGGCGTAGACATATAACGTGTTCCTGGAAGTGATGAGTCAGGCGTTGGGTGGGGAATAAGTTTCCGAATATGTCAGCACGCCTGTGCCTAAATATAGATATTTATTGAGTAATATCTATATTTAGGTATATACTAGTCTATTGACATACGTTCTGTGTAATATCGACATTAAAGGATCAATGAATTTTCTCCACCTCGGGTACCCATACTGCGCTAGCTGAAAATAGCTGGAGGTAACTGAGCAATTGCTTGACACTAGTATCTTCGTGAGTATTGAGGCTAGGCTATACGAACTTGTACCAAGTACTGTTTTGTAGCTCTTCTTCCTCTTATAGTGCTGTCCATGCATGAAATTGCTTGCACCTTGCCAATTAAACCCATGCATGCTTTTGCTTATTCATCTACATGTTAGATTGTGTACTAGGTAGTGTAGTGCCTCTTGGTTTTCATAAAAGGTTGCAATAATGCAATGGTGCTCTCTCCTCTAAGATATAACCATTAATCTGGATATGTATGATGCCCTATGTCAATCCCAAAAATTGCGTACAATTTAGGCTATATACAATATAATATTACATATATTATCTTGTAATAATAATTTTACTTAACTGTACTACATGGTCATGTGCATCCAACTACCCTGGCAGAGCCGCACCAAGTATTAGCTACAAGGGTCAGCGTTGTTACCATGACAACAGAAATGGCTCCCGTATAGCGGGCATCTGGCAAAATGTCCATGGATCAAAGACTAAAGTACTTTGAAGATCGTATTAGTTCTTCTTTGAAACCTAGAGGCGAGGAACTCAGGAGAGTATTTTCGAATGAAACTGTAAGGTAAACGCGATCCTAGATACCTCATGAAGTGTAACGTTGAATAATTTTAAATATGGCGAACTACATACCCATTATCTCACAGTTATGCTACATTTTTCTCATCCTTCAGAAACATTTTTGTGGATTTTTTATGTAACAGTGAATGTAGATGTCTATTTACAAGTTGCAACCAGGAAGGATTGCTAACTGTTTCCCTTAAGCCGCCCGTGTCTAACTTGGAGAAAAGTGTTGCTTTTCTAAAATGCAAGCATGTTTCCAAAGTGAGCCAAGACACAATGGAGGACGTACTCTACATTGAATTTGCAGGTGAATGAATGCCTTCTTCCGTAAATACCTTTATTTTCCCATGTATGTGATTCATGCAAGCTAACATACGTAATCCGCAGTAACTGTGAAAATTATTATATTATGTCCGGAGGAGATGGAGCTGTATGAAACTCTGCTGGGATTAGGATTGGTTGTTCCCACCAGGATGACTAGTGGCTACTAGTGGGCTGCTACTATGGTTACCAGTAAATATGCTGTCATTCAGTATAAAGCTGTAGGCTGTAATATAATGGAATGATCCTGCATGCACATGACCATGTATGTGTAATGTATATACACTTGTGGTGTACTACGTGCATGTATTGGGTATATCATACTAACATACGTACCTTCCTACATGCACATGTGCATACATAAACGTACACTGATGTGTACTACGTATGTGTGTGTTGGGTATGCCATACTAACATATCTTCCTACATGCACATGTGTGGACGTCAATATGAATAATATACATGCAATTATGATGTACAATGTGAGTATACTATACTAACATACCTTCCTACCTACGTACATATATTATAGGACAACCTGTGGATAATCTGCAGTTACTATTGAGAGAGGTATTCCTCCCTCTTGCTTGTCTGAGTGGTCCAGAGGATGGTGGATTTCTTGATAAGTTACTGGATGTATTACACTGCATTCTTGGTTCTGTGGAAGTGTTGTCTCATCAGACCAAGGTATGTGCATGCATTAGATGTACTCTGTACTTACAGTATGTCTAGAGTAGTAGTTAATCCATGTGAATGTACATATTATGTGCTATATGTTATAACCTTCCTGTGATAATCTCTTGCAGGGTCATGTGGTGCTCCCTCAGCCCTCCCTTGAAGTGTTAGCCGATGTGTCCTCCAATCCTGGTCGTCATGGTGGTGTGATGCATGTACTGGAGACGTGTATTGTGACTTGGCTGAAGCAGATTAAAGTATGTATGTATGTGCATGCATATACTCTTCACATGCATATGTACATGTGCATACGTACATACATTGGTAGGCAGCTCCTGATCAGCTCTCTAATGCATGCAAACATATTTGTACGTACATACAGTGCATTTGAGTGTGTGTGTGTGTGTGTGTGTGTGTGTGTGTGTGTGTGTGTGTGTGTGTGTGTGTGTGTGTGTGTTAATTTGTATGTACTGTATATTGATCTGTTCACATTGTTTTCTCCACAGCATGCTCTCCAATACAGTCCAAACACTTGGATGTCAACAATTGCTCAGTTTCCAGGTGTCCTGGATGAGAGAGAGTATTGGAAGACAAGACTCACCACACTCACTTCTATTAGAGAACAGCTTTCTTCATTGCTTGCTTTGACCATACTCTCCCACTTGGAAGAGGCTCACAGCTCCTATTCTGGGGCTTTTGGACAAGTCTACAAAGATGTGGATAAAGTACTGTCCTCGTGTACCACACTTTGTCCTCATGTATTCATACTGTATAATACTACATAATTGATATATATATAATACAGATTTATTCACATACAAAATTTTATATACGTATTTTAAGTATAATAATTATGCTTACATAGGTAAATACATACATGCGTATACCATACATTTGTACATTTCCATGTTCTTATTATACACTGCTTTCCCATGGTCTTTAAAGTCTTTGCTTGTGTACTTAGTTGATTTGTCTGCTATTACCTGTATGCTGCAGTCTATCAGTGAGTGTCAACTGGCTCTGATGTTCCTCAACACCCTCCATCCATGGGTGGTGCAGTTGAAGAATGCCAATGATGCTAGGGAGATAATGAGGACCATTCCTCCATTAATGCGGACTGTGTTTCTCGTATGGATGAACTCCCAGTGAGTGCTGATTACGCAGTATGTATTATTGCTACAGTGCAGAATACTGTACTTGTACATGTACATATGTATATACGTATGTCAGAGTCTTTGTACTTATGTATGCACTTGTGTCAGTATGTGACTGTGGTGACTATTATAATATTACAGTTGTAACAGTAAATGCATACGTACGTACCTTTAGTACGTATGTATTGTATTGATGCCAAGTTTTTAGGTACATACGTACTTACATGTACACATAATTATCTATGTAGGTGTGTGGGTAAGCCCATACATACACACATGGAACATGCATACATTCATGAATGTACGTACTTGTAATAGGAAATGTGTACATGCGTATGTACATAATTTCAGATTTTATGGAGAAAATACTGAAAATTTGGAGCGTTTACTGACTATGGTATCCAATGATGTCATTGCTGTGTCAAAGGGACTTCTTCCGCACAACTTATTCACAGAAACAGAAACAGTAAGTGGTACTTATGATGAAGCCATACATCAAAGGATGGTGGTGTCCCGTCAATCCTCCAATGCAGTAGCAAACTGTCTGCAATGTTTTGAAGCAATTTACAATGAATGTGCAGCTGTGCACCTCATTAGACACATCCTCCCTTTTTCCTTTAATAAAATTGTATCTAACAATGCTAGTGAAGACTTTTAAAGAATACTGGTGATTTTCTCTGATTGGAAACTTCTGAAGTTCATTTTTGAACTAAATTTTTGCTGGCATCAGCATGTTCGGTCATGGCAACATTCAGTTTCGTTTTGTATGATTGGTACTGTGTTTGTATAGAATATAGTGTGTTCATATGTATTACATTATGTACAAAATTGTTCATGTATCCAGAGCTTGAGCAGTCTTAGTTGGATGCTCACTGTTTGTGCATGTTTTCGAGGATCTTACTTGGACTGTAAAGCTAAGGCAGAGCTTCAGACGGAAGGAAGTGACAAAGAAAGGTAAAGTATCACTGCTTGAATGTACATATGCATGTACATATGTATGTACAAATACGTACATACGTATGTATGTATGTAATGTCGTGACTATGGTGTTACAGAGACAAAACTAGCTATAGCTGTACAGCCTATGACTATGAATTGGCCAAGTATAATAATTTTATTACACTCTGTGTGCAGCTTTTATCAAGTATGCAGTTTACTTATGTATGTGAGCATACGTACTTATATGTACGCATTTGTATACGTACGTATGTATTTACATATATATAAGTATTACTTATACGTTTTGTTCATTCTGCTGTACATACATACTTCTCTAGCCATGCAGTTGTAACTGGTGGTGTGGATCATGTTGGTGAGTTGAAACCCAAAGCCACCTGGCCAGTGTGGAGTGCACAGATATTCCACCAACTCAATGCTTTCATGGAACGTTGCAATGATTTGCATGAGGTTACCTCAACAGTTATCCACTTCCAGTAGGTTCTCTTTTGTACGTATGTTACGTGCTGACTATACTCATGTATGCAGTTATATGTGTATTCATACATGTAGTGAATTACAACCATGGTTCCCAGAAGTCCAAGATAGAGTCAATGTTCCAAGTGGGGAGATTCACCCACACCAGACTCTCATCTATGAAGGATTTGAAGAGGCTCTGAAAAGTTTAACAGAATCTCAACAGGCAATTTGTACATGCCTATTGTAGATACGTATATACGTACATACTGTATGTTTGTACCCTGTACTGGGTGTGAGTCCCTATGTGTTTTCTGTGTGTTATCACCACATTACTCACTAACTGTGTATTATGTGATATTTTGTGTATGTTTTCTATGTCTTAGAGGTTATGTACGTACGTACGTATGTATAATATATGTACATACATATTATACTTACGTATGTATCCATGTGGTATGTGCATGTGTGCAGGATATGCTGGATTTGGAGGAAGGCAGTGGTGCTTTTGAAAGCTGTTTCTTCACATTTCGCTCAAAAGTTAAAGTACTAGAAGTCCAGGCTGCTCAGCTGCTGTGCGAGCTGTGGGACAATAGTGACACCATGTTCTCAAAACTGAGGGTACTGGAGCTCTTCAATGGCCTGTGTAGCAGGGAATCCATTCAAGTGAGTGAGCACCACATGAATGCATGTGTGTGTGATCCTTACTCACTTTTCATACGTACTTCATGCTACCAATGGCCTCAGGTGAAATTAGCAGAAAGATGCAAAAACCTCCTCAGTGACCTCAATGAAGACATGGTGCAGAATCAGGCCGTTCTTCAGTGTTTCTCAGAGAATCCTCCTCTCATGAAGGACATACCACCAACTGCCTCTGCCCTTTTCTGGTTGCAGGGGTTCAAGCAGAGGGTCAAGATCACTTTAGACCGACTCCAACCACTGATTCCCGATCTACTGGCATCAGATGATGGATGGAAACTTAGAGATATGCAAAAGAAACTGCTGTCTCAAGTGGAACGGTTAGTACTGTTTGTGTGGCATAGTGTACTTAGCATAGGGACATACTCCACACACTAAGACAGTAGTATACACTGTGTAATGCGTTGTCGATTATTGTCCTAACAGACTGGAACAGTCGTGTTTTGAGAAGTGGGAAGTCTCAACTCCTCATAATCTTGTGCAAGATCTGGAACAGCCTGTTTTGGTATGTGGTCATTACATAACAAATACCTTATATGTGTGTTTTAGGATTCAAAAGGTGCTGAAGTAAGCAACATTTGCTGAGGAAGTGTGTATGCCTAATGTAATAGAGGATACATATACATACTTTGTAACATCCCACCATCCACAATGTTTGCAATAGAATGAGAATAACTCGGAACACTCTAGCCGGTACTGTACATCATATCTGTCCATACTATACAATACATACATTTAATGATATTCATTGGTGGCCTGGTGACCCTACGTAGTTATTGTGGGCAATGAGTGGTTACAATGCATATCCTCTATTATAGTACTCTAATAATATACCTACGTACCTGTATGTGCATGATTTGTACAACATACGTGTGCATGTACATGTTTGTGCATTCTACTTCTTACTCCTCTGTAGCAGCTCAAAGCTAAAAGTGGGATTGCTGTGAATATCAGCCAGTTATTCCTGCTGACCCTAAAGGAAGTCAAGTACATCATCCAAACAGCCTTCAAGGAGAACATCCCCCAGTCAGTAATCTCCCTGGTGGAGAAATGCAAGGATATCAACTTTTCATCAAAATTGAACCGTCTCAGTGCAATGGTCCAAGAGTACAATTCTGTACAGCAGACATTAACTGAAGAAGAGAGGGCTCTCCTGCAACATAGACTAGTTAGGATTGAAGCTGTGAGTGGATAGTGTGCAATTTTAGTTCACCTGTATAAATGAGTTGTCCTGAATACCCTATAGCGGGAAACTTTGGCGAGCATTAAATTTGGTGAATCAGTCCCCGGAACGAATTGGCGAGTTTTAAATTTGGTGGCATGACAAATTCCAGGATCGTCAGATTACGTCAGAATAAAATATGGCAGATTTTAAATTTGGCGATTTTCCGTGAAATCGCCAATTCACCAAATTAAAAACCTCGCCAAAATTTCCCGCTATACGGTATGTCACACCCATGTCCCACAGTGTAAACACACATACGTACATACGTACATGTGTATTGTACACGCGTAAATACACACATGCATGTGTACATACTTGTATGTATGTATTTGTGTGCAGCTTTTGGAAGATGGCTCCTCTAAGGTTACCTGGTTGAGCAGTGAGCTGGAGGAATTTATATCGGTGGTCACTATCCTGATCAGTGGGGACTTTGTACCACGAGTTCAGAGTATTCAAGACATCCAGCAGCAGGTCAAGGACACAGTGCTCTCATGGGAGAAGGGGAGGGAGAGTGATGCCTTCAATGTTGAGGGAAAGGGAGATTCTGTGGCAATTGAAAATCTAATTGAGAGGCATAGGTGAGCCATGTGTTACCATGTTGTTGTATGTACCACGTGTAATCAAGCAGTGTGGACTTCTGAATTTATAAGATTTCAAATGATTTACATGCTAAAGATGTTAGTCACACTGAATCCAATTGCATGACCAAGAAGGACATACTGGAGTAGCCCTAGTACTCTTGTACTGATTTTGACACTTTCAGAGAAACTTGTGAGAGGCTTGAGAATTGCCTTGCCACTGGTATGAAGAAGATTTCTTGTTTGATGGAAGAGGTGTTCTGTTTGACAGAAGCTAGTCAGGATAGTCCCGTCTGGTCAGAGTTTGTGGATCAGGTTGATGGCATCATCCTGGGAGGGCTCAAGAATGCCTTCCTGGCTGCCATAGGAAGCTTACTGCAAAGAGTTTTGCTTTATGAGCAGGTAACAAGTTGCTTGCATAGTCGACATTCTTATATCAGTTTACTGTCATATAAATATACATAAGCATCAAAATGTGTATGTACAGTACATAATATTATACTCATACGTATGTAAATACATTACTGCATATATAAAATCTGCATATACATGTGCATACCTACGTATTTACGTACATAGATATGTATGTTTATTTGAATTATTCTTTTGTTATACATAATATTATACGTACGTACATACTGTACATACTTTGCACATGTATACACTCAGGGATACAGCATTACTCCTCTGGTGAGCGTGAAGCTGGAATTGCTGCAGCATGACGTGTCCTTTGTACCAGCACTGGACTCCCTCACGTCAGACCCCTCCATCCCAGAGACAGTGAAGACCTGGTTAACAGACTACCTGCAGGCATGTGGGCAGGCCAAATCATGGAGAAAGGACCAGCAGGTCTGTGTGAACATCTACATATGAACATATACGTAGTATGCAGACAAACATACTGTACTTGTTGGTGTTAGTAAATTGTACATGTATACAGTCTATACGTACGTACTTACTTATGTAACTTGTATTGGACATACATTGAAACGTCTTAACACATTTCAGGGCCACTACTATGATGTACTCAGTGCTGATGCTGAAATATCCTCCGCCATAAGCAAGGTCTCTGCTCACTTGGAAACTAGTGCCAGACAGTGCCGGTCTCTCAGAAACAAATTCCTGTCATATTCCTTTATGTGGGAGGATGACGTAGAGGAGTCCTTTGAACTCTTCCTCAAAGGGCAGTATGCACCGTATGAGCGTCACCTCCTGACACGACCACAAACAGTGCGCGCATCAGCACGTTCAACTCATGGAGGAAGGTACATACTTTGTTCAGTGTGCACGTGTGCTGGTTTATCTCACATACAATACTTAATATACATTTGTATGTACGTACATTTCTACTACACTTACATGCTTTATTCTATTATGAAACTAACGTGGTCTTATCATGTGCATTCATATTTTTTACACATGTGTACATGCATTCTTGGAATCTATACTGTAATAGCTGTAGTACAAACACATGTACTCTCTATGTGCATACTCAAATATTGTTTTGAAATCATAGCAAATACTACATGTATACACTTTACATGTGTTAGCGGATTACGTTTGAAGGATTTGTGTTCCCTCTTCACTCCACATACTGTATGTATGGTTTCCAATGGCTAGTACGCGTATGTTAGTAATGTAATGTGTACCATTTAGTGGTAAGTTGGTGTACACTCCAGTTTATTCTGTACACACCTACGTATGTACTCCTTATGTCATGATATGGTATGTATGTGTTTTGTGTCCGCTGTAGACCTGGGAGTACAAGGCCAGGTACAGCCACCACCATGCTGTCCGGCACCATGGGAATGAGTGACTGGACCTTTATCTATCCAGAGAGTACCTTGGCAGAATCATCAGGAGAGATAGCTGAGCTCAACTTACCAACCTTGGATGACTTCGACATACAAATAGCAGTATTTGAGGTGTGAACACGTGTGCATTCACATAAATTGAACTTGACTATAAGCTAACTGCATTGAACAATCATATTTGTAGACATACGTATGTAACTACGTACGTATCGGCATATGTAACTTTTCATTTGTAATGCACTTCAGATCCTCATCATTAGATTCTAACCAGTTCAATTAGGGCTGATTAGTGATCTCAACAAGTGCCATTCAAAACTCGACGTTGTATTTGTACTGATGTTACTTTTAGGGCTTTGTGGATCAGTTGAACAATATCAATGACTGCATTACTGTTGGTTGGCTGATGGTGAATGTTAGGCCTGTGAAGCATGTACTGCAGTCCCTAGTCTCCAAGTGGAAATACCAGTTCACCCACTATCTAGCTACAAGGGTGAGCTGTGAATACCTTTAAAACAGCGTAATCGTGTGTGTGGCTATGTGCGTATATAGGCCTATGGATCGACTTACATGTATTGCCCTAACGAGTTGACACATACGTACGTACGTAGGTATGCAATGTATTAGAGACACTGAATGAGTTTCTGTGTGAAGTGGAGCCACAAGTGGACATGGTCACTGGTTCGGAGGATGACTGGGAATACATAAAGACTATTATTTCTGTATTCAACAAAGTACGTACTTACGGCTGGTGCATGTGTAAATAGCAATTATGTGTGTTTCAGACTATTCTAGTCTTGTCCCTGTGTCTTCTTGTACATGTTTTTCAGTAATACAGTACATATACCACGTTAGTAAGTGTGTACAAAATTATGTACATATGTGCATATTCCAATGCATAGTAAGTACTGTATCCAAATAATTACATATTTACTGTGTTTATGTACTGTACATACATTTAGTATATTATATGTACATGTAGTTCATGCAGTACTTACACAGATATTTTGTATGCATAAATATGTACATTTTTCAGGTGACAACCAAAGCACAGGATATGGATGGGAAATTTGGCGCAGTTCACAGAACTGTAAAAATGCTTCACAAGTACGGCCATATGATTCCTAGTGAAGCTGCCAGGTTTTTGTCAGCAGCTCCCCAGAGATGGAGCAGTTTGAAGAAGAAGATTGGCATTGCTAAACAGCGTGTCAGTCCTAAAGTCCAAGCTAACTCCAAACTGGTCATACAAGTACGTACATAACATTTGTGCATTTGTATGCACGTAGCTCATTGACCCACTCCTTGCAGCAGAGGACTCAATATGTACATAGTAAACGTACTTCCTTGTACATGCACTGTTACAGCTGCCACCAGTGTGCTGCACACACTGTAAGTATGCCTGGAACTACATACATGTATGTATGTATTGTAATGTGGCTCATTCCAACAATTAAATTATTTCATTAAAATGTGGTCGTGCGATTTTTAATGAAACTGGTGGGTTCATTCATCAAAATGTAGTACAGTACCTTATATTATGTATGTATTTACATATACACAAAATGTACTATATTCTATGAGAAACGTAATTGACATTTCAGGGCTAGTCGACTGTGGTATACATACCTATATACGTAGGTCGTATATATAGTTTTGTATAAGTCAACATTTCTAAAGTGCTATAGAATTTACATATCCATGTACAGACTACATATGTACAATCATGTACGTACGTACATGTGCTATTCACATCAAATGTAACTTCTGTATGTATGTATTATACAGGATCTCAAGCTTTTTAGCAACAATTTCCATACACTGGTGGAAGAGTTTGAAGGGAGTTCCTGCCTTGTCTTTGAGACTCCAATCAATGTTGCTGTGGAATGTCTCACTGAATTCAGAGACAGACTGAGTGTTCTACAGGTTGCAGCAAAGGTATGGCACTTACGTACATAATATGTATTGTATTACGTATTACATGTATTATATGTATACATATTATATGCACTGTGCATACGTCGGTGTTAATGAATGCCAATACATGAAGGCTTTTAGTTCTTTTTCAATATATACCAACTTTGCGCACATGTATGTACATACATACATATGTACATGTGTACATATGTAGGGTCCATTTGTAAACTTTATTGTGTACAAAGTATAACTGTACTACTTAACGCAACATTGTATGTACACCTGTCTACTCCTGTGTTCACCTACGTATATACCATTGTCTACATGCATTCACCTTCACCTACGTATTTTCACTTATGTTTTCTCTACCTATTGAGTATTTGACCTTTTTACATTTTTATTTTCATTTGATTACAGATACACTTACAAACACCTGTGTTTTCATTTTCATTCATAGCTGATTCCAAATACACCTACACCTGTGTTTGTCCGCATTGAAATATTAAGTTCAACTGTTTATATAGGTGTATGGCTTTGTGTGAGAAGCTTGTTGATTCCTTACTTAACATAGTTTAGCTGCTAGCCCCTACTTTACCCTTTGCTTGGATGAAGGAAAGTAGGTTCTAGCAACTATTGTACTTTTAACACCTCCTTTTGACCAATAAAATCACTGAATCCGTGAGCCACACCATGTACAATACACGCCCCAGGCTAGCAGCTAGACTACAACTTGCAGTGGTTTTTTAATCTCGTGACTGCAATATGAGACAAAAAATGGCAGAAAATAAGAACAGCTTTTATCACATCCAGAACTGTTAGTTGATAGTGAAGTTCTACCTGATATCGCTCTGAAGCAAGGAGAAAACGAATGCTGAATTAAAGCGAGAATACTGTACAATAGCTTTGCTTGCAATCATTTGTGAATGGTACATTAACGTCCCTGAGCTGTGATTTGTCAAGGTATCAAAAGTGCAATAGTTTCTAGACCCTACTTTCCTTTACCCACATGAAGGGACTAGCAGCTGGACCAAGATATGCACAGTTGTATTTGCCCTAATGGAATTAGTCCGCTTCTCCCTTCCAACCACACTGCAAGTGAAGCTAAAGCTTGTATACATAATATTTACCTACCTTACACCTGTGTTTACTTATGCCTGTGTTCCACAGTGTTTCACTATGTTCACATTTGTTCTCCAAAGTTCCCCTGTACCTGTTGTCACATGTGTTCACTTCTACATGCCTCTGTTCAACTGTGTTCCTTCGTGTTACCTACTATTATTGTACTGTATGTGGTATGTTAAGGTTGTGTTCAAATGCAATTTTGCTTTTTTACGTATATGACAGGATCTGGAAGTTATCCAAGAACTTTTAGAAAAGAATGTATTCAATTTTAGTAAACTTTCTGAGTGAGTGTTTGCATACGTACATGCATACATTTAATGTGTATGAACCTTCTTGCAATATTCTGTGTGTCCCATTGCTCACAGTTTTGCCCAAAAGCTGGACACCTTGGAGAAGTTATTGGATAAAGTCACGTTAGTTTTCTTATTTTTATCTTGTATACTGTAATTAATCTGCCACTCCCCTTCTTACTGAACAATACTTCTGAGGGTGAATGGTTAAAATGTACCCCACTGTTCAGATTATGGTTCATGGATGAGTGGCATTTGTTAACACAGCAACCCCCTCAGATATCAACTGCATAAGTTTATGGATAAGTTCATTGGAATTTCACTAGCCATATATTTTTTTTTATTTCACCAAACATTTTGGCAGCTGACTGCTTTGTCAGTGGCAACCAAAACATTTGGTGAAAATAATTTTATGGCTAGTGAAATTCCAATGAACTTATCCATAAGATGCTACCTAGCCAAACAACTCCCTTTTGCATAAATTTATAGCTGCAGAATTAGTACATTCCAGTAGCACTGAACACTACCTCGCTAGATAAACATGTAGTCACCCTATTCATCGCTACATACATCACAGCATGATGTAGCAAAATATCCATTCTGATGTAAAGTATTTATGATACCAGGTGTTCCCTCCATTAACCCAATGTTTTGCTCTCACAATGCTCCCCCTTTCAATAGCCTGTTTACTGCTCAGCACAGTGATTGGAAATGTCACAAGTGGTGTGATGTGGATACAACAATATTGATGAATGCAACAGCTGTTCAACAGGACCAGTTGAGGAATCTTCCTCAGTTTTGCTCCGAGTGGGATGTCTTCATGAGACTTTCTCAGGAGGTCACAGAAATACAGGTTTGTGAATTAACACACTCTCAGAATATGTGTTACTCATACAGTGTATCTTATGTCCTGCAGGTAAGTGCATGTATATGTGCATGTACCTACTTACTACAGTACATACGCATGTATCTCATGATAACTTATTGATCATTTTAAAAATCTATACGTAATTCAAAGTAGTATGCAGCCACACATTTGTGATAGGATTGACTGTACTTCTAGTGGGGCTCATCCAAATGTGTGTATTCCTGATATGCACTGTGCATAAAATCTTTACATACTGTAAGCTCTTTCATGGACCATGTTATAAGTTATGGTTACAGTACGTCCAAGTGTGCATTTGTATATTTATTGCTTGAGCCACAAGGGCGCAAAGCGCCCGAAGGTGAGTGCAATAAAGAGCCAATGCACACTTGGACGTACTGTAACTGACTTGTTGTGGGCACTTATTTAAATTTTCATTCGAAGACACTTTTCATTCTTAGCTCCTGCTCTTCTATTTTCTCATTCGCAATGTTATTCAAGTGATGCAAAAATAACCCTCCCTCACAAACAAGTAAACCTCCTCTTTACTTGAGTGGCATCTCTTCTAAGTTTAGAACCTTCGCTTATATAGATATTCTATTCGGCAAATCTGTTGCGCTTGAATTTTCTCCACCTGAATTTTTTTTCTCAGCGATTCAAAATCAGCATGTTGCCACTGCTGCGATGGGTATTCAGAGTTCGTATTTGTGGCTGTTAGCACCCGAAAAGCAGTTAGACATCATTGACAATTTGCTGGCTTTTAGGAACCGTTGTAGAATTCTTATCTATAAATAACTTACTGTTGAAAAGTATGTATTAGTACTGAGTTCATGGTTGACATTATGAAGCCAGACAATGGAGTGAGAATTTTAAATTGTGGTTGATTGTTTTGATTAGCGATGGGCGCTTAGTTGATACTGCACACTTGGGGTCACAAAAGTGTGCAGTATCAGAAGCAAGTGCACAGTTTTGCCCTTTGATCCTCCCCTTAACCATACAACAAATACGTATGTGTTTTCATGTTATCTTTGCAAAGACAATAACAACAGATAGCTTATATATTATATGCTATGAAATGCATAATGTTATGAAACTTAGATCTGCATTGCTGTCACCTCCTGTTTAGTCACTATTAATTCAAATTTACAATTTATCGTTCAATAATTCGCCATTAATTGGAAAAAAATTCTGAGGTCTAAGGGCCATTTTGGCTTATAAAGACCAGTGATGATGATGATGATGATGATTATTATGTATCGTAATACCATCTAAGACACAGGTACACGTACGTAATGCACATACATACATACATACTTGCACATTGAAACCACTTCATTGAGGACACTCAGGGACCTAATCTTTATGTCCGGAGTTTTCATCTATCCTGAGGTCAGTTAATACACATGTAGCACCAAGACAGAGAATATGTAAATCTCATATTGGTGCCAAGATTTTATTTGCTATTTCATGAATCTATTGCATACCATTAATAATAATATACACAAAACGAATAAAAAGTACATAATATTACAATTGCACGACTAAGAGATCACAGAATAAATGTGTTATACACAAGCTTATTATGTATGTTTGAACAAAGAACCATTGTTTTACTATTGTTTCAACTAAAGGTAATTTGTACATGGAAAAATAGAGCAATATCATGATTTACAGAATGAAAATAAAGTTAATTTTCTACATGCATCACTTCAGTGTAGACCAATTTCTTTGTCAAGTTTTTCGGTAAACGCATGGATTGTCTAGGACTGCAGCATCTCAGGAGAGAGTGGAATTGCTCTCTAACGGGTTTCAAAAATGCAATCACTAAAATCGGAGCAGGAAGTAGAAAAACGACAGAGATTGTGTATATCAGGTGAACAGATACAGTAAAGCTTTCAAAAACATATGCAAGGATGGAAGTTATGAGCAATCCAAGAAAGCTGAGCAAGTTCCCAACCACAAGGAATAATGCAAGTCTTGCCACACCTTTGTTATAAGACGGCTGTTCTGTTGTAATTGTGTTACGTTTGGTGTAGAACAAGACCACAATGGGGACTACAATACTGGTAACAATCGGGACAATACTATCAAAGATGATACCTAGAATAGTGAATGTTATTCGAGCTTCCAATACAACTTCTTCATCTGCATAGTTCGAGAAGCAGAATACACTGTCGTAGTACTGGACGCCGTATACATTTGGAATGAAAATGTAGACATTCAGCAGCAGCGAAAGTGACCAGATCAGCACAAGTAGACCGATAATGTAAGCCGTCTTGATGTCCTTCTTATGGTACCTGACAATAGAGAGAACAATCAAAGAGAAAGTGGCTAAGCTGTAGAGTCTTGCTGTGTTTCCACTAAGAAGGCCCCAAATTAAGAATCTACAGAGTAAGTCAGGAGGTACTGCCGGTGAGTTGTCGAGGACTAGAGTGACCATGGCAATGACGAGAGCAACCAGTGTTGTTGCCAATCCAGCGACGAGGAAGTTGACCAGGAATACTCGCAGGATTCTCACCACTGAGTGAGCCTTACACAGTAGAATAATGGTGCCAACGAATAATATGAGGATGACTATCAAAAGCAGCATCAAGATTACCGTTAGAATAGAATTTCCCGGCCCGTAGACTCCATCTTCGGTGCAATTCGTGCAGTTCGCCATTCTCCCAACGCAGTAAAGGTCAGATGTTTTCGTACACGCCTTATGGGATGGGATGGTGCGCAATTGTATGACATCATCTTACGTCATTGAGTGGCAAGCAAGTACAAATTCGACAATTGTATCGACGGAGAAAACTCATTCCAAGTACATAATATTTTAAAGACTGCTATGAAATGAAAATTGGATGTACATGCACGAATTAATCGAAAAGCAGTTCCATGAAGCTTATAACTAACCAACAGCAACACAAAACTGACAAAGAGCCTACCCAAGCTCTAAAAGAATGCGGATACTCATGGAGTGGTGAATGATAGTAGGTATACAGATAGATTACACATAGTAACCACTGTACCTCAATCTGACACATTTGTTATTTCTGTTCCGAACTCCTTTTGAACCGTCCTGTAAGTTTTTTAGGGGCTGCCACAGGCGGAACAATGTCACCAAAGACGGTACTAAAGATAAAGAACATGAATCAAACTTGGAAAGCAACCTCTTTATCACCATAATTTGAGAAGCAGGCTACATCACCATAGTACTGGACACTGTATACTTCTGGTATGAAGGTATAGACATTCAGCAGCAGCAAAACTCACCAGATTAGAACCAATAGACCAATAATGTGAGCCGTCTTGATGTCCCTCTTATGGTAACTGACAATAGAGAGAACAATCAAAGAGAACGTGGCTAGACTGTAGAGTCTTACTGTTATTCCACAAAGAAGGCTCCAAGTTAAGAATTGACAGATATAATCAGGAGGCACTGCCGGTGAGTGGTCGAGGACTACAGTGACCTTGGCAATGATGAGAGTATCCAGTGTTGATACCATTCCAGTAACAAGGAGTTTCACCAGGAATACTCACAGGATTCTCACCATCGAGTGAGCCTTACACAGTAGAATGATGGTGCCAACGAATAATATGAGGAGGACCATCGAAAGTAGCATCAAGATTATGGCTAGGATGGAATTCCCCGGCCCATAGCCTCCATCTTCGGTGCAATTTGTGTTTCCGAACACGTCTTCCTATAATAATAGACATACGTGGACAGACAAGACATAGTAGTACTTATGACGTTACGTATGACGACGTAATCATACGTATTGTACATGTACATATACGTACATAATATTATATTACATGAAATAATTGTATGAATTTAACATGTGAGGTTAAAAAAATTAAAAAAGAAGAAAGGAAGTATAATATAATAAAAAAGAAGAAAGGAAATATAATATAATATAATATATTAATATACTTAGTTGTTTGAATCATGCGTGTATCATACCAGTGATGCGTGAGTGTGTAATAATTTCTTGTAGCCTTGAAGATGCTCATAGATAACTGCCTACTTACCTGTATTCTATTCTTAAATCTCCAAATGCTTACATCCATTATTCTCTGGAGTAATCCCAATATTCCCAAGGTTGTGTAGGAACAAGGGCCGACTATGTGCCATTAATTTGGGTCCATATTCTCATCATTCTCAAGTTTAGTAAACCCCAAATTCTACTAGTTTAAAAGTGACACCTGTAAACTACACAAATGTATTACTAACACAGACAATAGAAGGAATTGCAGAATCCCCATGTTCTACACATCTGAGGCATCCATCAACCATGTAGTCTCTCAAGTGCATGTCTTGAAGTAGACAATGACAATGGTAAAATTATATGCAAATGTCAGAGTTTACCATGTATGTATGTATGCATCCAATGTTGATATTATACGTATTAACAAACACAGCAACTAGCAAAGAAGTAAGACAAGTTAGTAATATTTTAAATGTAGAATAAGGCAATTGTATAACTAATAAAACTTAAAACAAATAGCTTTGTTACATGCTGGAATATATTTTGCACTGTTTCAACATACAAGAGTCATGACACTTGTTGTTAGCTGAGATATATCTGTATGCAAAGTCAAACCAATATTATAATTAACAATTGACATGAGATAATAGTGATAAAAGGCAAATCCATGTACTTTTCTGACTTAAAGAAACGTTAACTGGATGTATGCACCTCCTTGCTGAACACTACCTTCTCTGTAATGTTTGATGGTAAGTGTGTGTTGAGCTTGAGACTGCAACACATGAGAGATTTCAGTTTCTCTCTAACTGGTTTCAAGAATGCAATTACTAAAATCGGAGTAGGAAGTAGAAAAACGACACCAACTATATATGTCAGTTGGATGGCCATGGCAAAGCTTTCAAAAACATATGCCAGGACAGTAATAATAAGTAATCCCAGAAAGTTGAGCAAGTTTCCAACCACAAGGAATAATCCAAGTCTTGCTGCTGGTTTGGTATAAGATGACAGTTCTGTTGCAATTGTGTTACGTTTGATATAGAGCAAGACCACAATGGGTACTATAATGCTGATAACAAGTGGAACAATGCCGCCAAAGATGATACCTAGAGAGGAGAATGTTATTCGAGCCTGGAAAACAACCTTTTCATCTGCATTATTTGGGAAGCAGGCTACATCATCATAGTACTGGATACCATATACACTTGGAATAAACACGTGGACATTCAGAAGCAGCGAAGCTGACCAGATCAGCACGAGTAGACCGATAATGTAAGCCGTCTTGATGTCCTTCTTATGGTACCTGACAATAGAGAGAACAATCAAAGAGAACATGGCTAGGCTGTAGAGTCTTGCTGTTATTCCACTAAGAAGGCCCCAGATTAAGAATCGACAGAATAAGTCAGGAGGCACTGTTGGTGAGTTGTCGAGGACTAGAGTGACCATGACAATGACGAGTGAATCCAGTGTTGCTACCAATCCAGCGACAAGGAGGTTGACCAGGAATACTCGCAGGATTCTCACCATCGAGCGAGCCTTACACAGTAGAATGATGGTACCAACAAATAATATGAGGATGACCATCAAAAATAGTAGCAAAACTACAGCTAGAATTCCAAAGCCGTGGTCCACACGCTCGTTTTCACTACAGTTTGTGCAGTTCTCCATGTTTGTGTATACACATAATAAAGTTCTTGTTTCTGTGCAAGCTTATATATATGTTTATTTCCTTTTCTGCTTTCAATATTTGTATAACCTGGGGCCATTGTCAGTAAGGAGCAAAAAGGAAATAGAAATAAACAAAACTGCATTCCCAAAGCAGTCCTGAAACTGAAAGGTTACATCTTGAGTAGAATGCTGAATTGAAAACAATAGAAATTCCTTTCTCTCCAAATAACATGTATTGTTGGAAAGTATACATTGAGGTCGTTTTCTATGTCTCAGAGTAGTATGAAATGCTGGGGTGTGTTGACTGTGGTGTGATAGATGGATTCCGGTCCATGAGTTGAGGACATGTCTGTACAGTATGTACATAACAAGCACAAATAATGAAGATTTTAAGATGTCTGTAACACAAAACCTACTTAGATGTCTAAGATGTTCTCATGCTTCCACTAGGTGCAATGGAAATTATGTTTGAACTGTGTTTCATCATTTTAATAATGTACAGCGAATTCTCGTTAATCTGCCACCGCTTTTCCGTCAAACTTCTTAATCCACCACAATTTCCCAATACCAATATCATGTATTAGTACCAATGAATATCTAGTTAATCCGCCAAACTCATTAATCCACCATATTGAAAACGAATTGTAGCGGATTAATGAGTATTCACTGTACATAAATCAGCTTGTATTTCGTGTGCATTCCCTACGACTGTGTAAATGTGGGCAAAAACTGCTTGTCCTTATGCTAGTGACTAATAACACTCCAGTTACTGATAAGCTACTTAAATGTATTTTGAAAACCATGTGGTTGCCTCACAGACAAACAGTGAAAAGATACATCATATATACTAACTCACTAGACTCCCAGTCCTGTCTAGCAAGAGATAGTAATTAGAAAGCTCTAGTTGCCCAATGTACGGATGGAATACCCAGAGTTGCTTATGAATTAGTTAACAATTATCAAATTTGTCATTGGTCCAATAATTTCCTGCTTTGGCCTACAGCCATTATAGTTATGATATCAGTGTCGTTCCTACATTCTCCTCTCTCAGCTAGTACAGTGTATATTATGTAGTGTATACTTATACATATACATGTATGTACATATATACAATATGTATTTCATATTATATAACCAATTTATGTACTATATATCTTGCTTCCAATGATAGTGGTATTTATAATATACGAAGCTCAACATACAACTTTTATATGTCTTGTAAACCACTTATTTTCTACAGTCAACTCTTCCTGTCATCAATGACCTGTTGAGACCCTCACTGAGGCCTCGACACTGGAAGCAGGTGATAAGAATGGCTATCCCAAGGAAGTCTGCTTCCAGATCAAGCAAAACTAAAGCGAGTGAGATCAAAAGATTCACTCTTGGAGAACTCATGAATCTGTCTTTACACAGTAAGTAATCAAAATTACACAGCATTCATGCACACGTACTCAGACACACACAGGCACACACGTGCACGATCGCACGTATGCACACACACACGCACACACAGTGTCACACACACTACACGCGCACACACTACACACACACACACACACACAGGCACACACATGCACGATCGCACGTACGCATACACACGCACACACAGTGTCACACACACTACACACACACATACACACAGGCACACACGTGCACGATCGCACGTACGCATACACACACACACACACTGTCACACACACTACACACACACACACACACACACACATATACACACATCCATGTAAGCCTACTTATTTGTCAGTAGGGTCTTTTCAGACTACTTTATTTCTAAAATTTATGATCATCAGGTCATGCAACAGAAATACGAAGTGTAGCTGAAAGAGCTGATAAGGACCTTGCAATAGAATTAGCCATTAAGACTTTTGAAGAAGTGTGGCTTAGTCGGGTGTTTGATTGGAGACCACTAATATCTGTATCATCGGCAGGAAACAAGGTACGTACAACACTAACAGAATGTGACTGACTGCCTTACTGTCTCTTTTCTGTATGTACAGTTGGTAGAAGCCTCAGATGATATTACAGACCCTCCCTCGAGCCGTCCTCTCACAGCCTTCACTACTCCTGCTCTGTCATCCATGGCTGAACTGCCTACTAGAGACTGTAATGTACTGGAAAATGCTGAAGAGGTCTCAGACACAGTTAGCGAGCACCAGACATCTCTGCAGGCATTGCTAGGCACCAGCTCTGCTAGCTCTTTTATGGAAGACCTCAACAAGTGGAGAAAGATTCTTCAAACTATTGAAGCTGTTTTGAAGCTGTGGATGTCTGTACAGGATCTCTGGTGCCTTCTGAGAGAGGTAAGAATGTACATACAAACATACAGTGAATTCTTATCATTCCACTGTAATGCATGCAAGAAATATGCTTTATACATATTATCAAAATTCAAATCTTGTATAAAAAAGATTTTTATATGGAATTATTAGATATATGAATTTTGTGAATTAAGTACGTACTTTGTTACATATTATCCAGTATTCACTGCATGTGTGCGCATACTTTTAAATTGCACATTACTTATCACTACTGCTGTCAAGATATGCTATCAGCATAGTGTTGCATTATGCCCTATCCCTGATAGACATGAGGCCATTCTCACACATGTTCACCATTATCATGCAGTCACAATGGACAGCTTGTTGCAATAGAAACCCTTGGATTCCTTGTGTTCTTGTAGCACATGAACCAAATCATTCCACGTGCATACAGTACGTATGTATTTGTAGTTCAAGCAGGAGGTTTGGGTAATTAGCTAGCATAGACTCTTAGAGGTTCACTATCATGGTCTCCATAATTGATTTACTATTTCCCACACCATTGTTTGAAAGTGTTATAGCCATATGTAGTGATGTTTACTGTCCAACTTCAAGATTTACATATGTTACCAGTATACAGTGTGCAGTGTGTGGGCTGCTCTTGTCAATATGCAGTACATACATACATAAGTATATGGATACTTACTTATGTAAATTCTAATTGATTGAATTCTCTTTTTGTAGATATACTTGTCTGATGAGATCAAGGAAAGGTTACCTGGACCTGCTCTGAACTTTTCTGGTGTTGATCAAGAATACTCACAGCTGATGAAACAGGTGGAAAAGAATTCAAATGTCATGCATCAGTGTTTGAAAGAAGGTACGTACTTCATCACTAAACTGTGTATTCTGTGAATATTTATACATACTGTATGTGTACATGCAGACCTACGTATGTACATACGTACATACTATAGATGCCTCACTGTAGAATGACATTGCATGTATAATGTACAACTGTCTGGTACTATTGCTGTTTACCATAGTTTGTGTATTGAAGTATTGACTCACACAAGTTGTATTGCTTATGTCCACAGGCCAGTTGTCAAAGTTAGAGAAAATGTATGCATCCCTCAACACCTGTCATCTGCATCTGTTGGAGTACACCAGAAGCCACCAAGAGAGATGTCCTTGGTTCTTGTTCCTTACTTCAGATGATGTTCTTCGCTTCATCTGTCAGAGTTCAAGTAACTCGACTTTCCTCTCCTCCAGTGTCTACAAGATTGTACCAACTATACACAGCCTTGGGTTGGGCTGGTCCAATAATGGAGAAGAAATATCAGAAATTATTGGATGTAATGGCGATGTATTGACTCTAGACAATGTACGTATGTTAGTGTATACTGTACCATCATATGAAAGTTTATACTGCCAACTGTGCTACTGTATGTACATGCATATCCATGTATTTCTTTGTACCGTGTATAGGCTATTCCACTTGATGCCCCCTTTGAAGACATGCTGGAGTCATTGTTCAGGGAAATAAGCAGTGCCATCCACACAGCCATAACCAGTGGCTTGCAGCAAAACATTGACACTACTGAACTGGATGTTGTGAAACTCAAAAAGATTCTTCTTGAATTTCTGGAGCAGCGACATCCTCACCAAGTTGTCCTGGTCATCAGTTGGACTGTCATTGCTTTGTTCGTACATAGCAGAGGTAGCCGTCCTGAGTGCAGAGAGCAACTCTCACAATTGATAGATTTTGTGAGCCCTCTTCAGAACCTCAGGCCAGATGAGTCAATGGACAAGCTAAGGGGGAGTGCTGGCAATGGTGATGGCACTGCTGCCGAGTGGGCACCATGGCAGGTAGCTGTTCTTAGGGACATTGTGCTAGTTTTACTCTACTACCGAGACATGCTAGCAGCTCTTGATCAAAATAGTCAAAGTGATTTTTTGAAAAGTTTTGAGTGGTTTTCAAGCCTGAAGTATAACTTGCCAGAAGAGGGGGAGCTGCCTGTATTAGAGTGTGGTGGGGCAACCATCACCTACGGACTGCAATACAGTGGCCCACAGAGCAGCTTGTTATTGCTACCTCAATCGGAAAAGTGCCTGTTTTCTATGATCCAAGCAGTCAATTCACAGACCACTGCTCTCTGTCTGGGAGATGATGTAAGTCAGTGTTTGCTATAATCACTATGTATCCACAGTTTGTTGTATAGTCTCAGCAACAAGACCCACAGCCTCCTAACCCTGATCTGCCAAATGGTAAAAGGACAGATCGAAAATAGGGATGTGAAACATGGTCTGGTTTTTGAGACTCAAGTTGTGCAATGCAGTGTACTCTCGTTAATCCGCTGTAATTCGTTTTATCAATATTTGGCAGATTATATTATCGAGTGATAGAGACTCAAAGCTGTTGTACTAATGCAAGCTGTTCTACTTCTCCTGCAGGTTACATCAAAGCAAGATACCTTTTTTACTTTATCAAAACTGAGTGGTCGTGTCCCATATTCGTTTGTGTGTTCTGATTGCACTCGATTTGAGGATATAAGTGATGTTATAGTAGCCACTGCTAGGACTGGTGGGTTTGCATACATATGTTTGTGTACAACTATATGCGTGCAGATGTGTGTTTTATGGATATTCAACTGCTATACTTGTGTATTGTATTCTTCTGATCGTAGGTTCATGGCTGTTTGTACAGGGAATTACCAGCCTTTGCAGAAATGTCTGCATTTCCACTCTGAACGTTTTACATTCTGTTGTTGCTGCCGTGCACGGTCAGCTGGCTGAGGTTAAAATTGGACCCAATGTTGTCTCCATTGAAGGTAGCCCATTCTTTGCAGTATCAATGGAGTCTCCTCTGGGAACCATGAGAGAAGGAAGGTTTTGTATCCCTCCCCACCAAGCCATGCAGTACCGCTGTGTGTCTTTCACTGCTCCTCACATCAAGACAGTGTTGAGGGCTCTGCTCACTGCAGCTGGGTTCAAAAATCACCAGTTGCTGTTAGACAACATCACTGCTGTAGTCACCTCGCTACCCTTGGCAGATTTGGTCTATTTGCATGTAACTCCCAAGATGTTGCAAGAAGTTGTAAACCTAGCTACCAAACACCAAGACATGCTCATGAACACTGGTAGTCTAACCAGTCTGTACACTGACAATGCTGACTACTTACGAGTCTACAGTGAAACGTATTTACAGAAGCGTACTGAAGAGGTTCCAGCCAGATCAGAAGTAAGCAATAATATATTATGTTGCATAAGCAGATCAAAATGCATCTTGTGCAAATATCTGCACTATTTGTACTCTTTCCTTTGCTATTTCACACTTGTAACTGTTATTAAAATTTGTCTATTTATGATAATCATTCACTGAGCAACTCATTGTTCAGCTATAATAACAGTGCTACATGGAATTTAATGTATTATACAATTATATTACTTCAAACAGAAGCATACCACTAAAGTACCTCTGCTAGGGCTGTAGTGGATACAGCCACTTTGGCTTGATTATTAACTACTCAAACCAAAGTGTCTGTACATATACGTATCTGCTACAGACCTACCAGAGGTACTTTTGTTATTACTCTTTCTATGTATTTTTAGCATTGTACCGATGAACATTGTCTTCCTTTGTCAGGTTCCCTCGCCCTCTGATCTCGAGTCAGGTTTATCTAACGTGCCTGAGAAAGGGCCATCAACAGAGCCTTCATCATCTCTCCCTCCGGGTGTATCCTCCTCTGTTGCCCCTAAAGAAGTACATCCTGAGACAGCTGCACTGGGGAAGTCACACCAAAAGGAAAAACCGCATCAAGCAGGGGTAGACAACTCTTTGCTTCTCACTGAACAGTTTGCAGTCATGTTGGCTCTGAAGGACTCTTTCCTGCCTGCCTTCGGAGGGGCCCACACTGAACTTGGGAAGAAGTTTGTCAATGTGCTTGGTAATGTATTTACCGGACTTTCTGTTGACAAAGTCATCACAGAAGAAATGGATGTTCTACAGAAAGCTAGAAGCACTGTGTCCCATATTGACATGATAGATTCGCTGAGAGAGTCTAGAGCTGGTAGTTCCTTGGGAAGAGCACTGTCACCTGCAGGTACATAAGGAGTTACTGTATGTACAATATGATTACCAGTTATGTGTGCATAGAGCACATGATGTTATGAGTATTTTGCATGTATGCTGCCTTATAAGGACTGGCATCTACATCACACTTCTTATTTGTATTGGGAGCAATACAAATTAGCAGCAGTTGTATTGACCTACATACGTACGTATGTAAATGTACAGAGTCAACTTGTGTGCATAAGTATGTGCATAGTCATTGTATATGTGTAGTGTATGTCCATGTACGCAATCACAGTTTCACAGCTTCCACATGAATTGCATCCCAAAGTCAGGTTACTTTTGTTAGTGCACAGTATCAATCAGTACTTCATTGGTAATGTACGTACTTACGTACATATGTGCAGTACTTTGTTGTCTCATGGATACTTTCTGCATGTTCTCATTGTCATATTCATGTGTCTTGTTTTGGCCACTACAGTAAAGGTCCCAATCAATTTAGAGGAAGCAATTGTAGGAGCCTGCAGGATGTTGGAATTGGAGCCCACTCTCTCGTTCCAGTCCAACGTAATTCAGTTCATCCAGCTTGTCCAAGCCCACAAAATGGTGAGTGCATGCCCGAGGTCCAACCCATCCTACTGTTGTAAAGTATGCAGTACTGCATGCATGTGATCCAGTGGTCCATTTTGATAGATTGTGGTAGCTGGCCCTCCGTGCTGTGGAAAAACAGCCTGTGCAACAGTGGGTGCCGAGGCACTTAGATTGTTAGGGTACAGTGTATTGTACACCAAAGTCAACCTAAACCAAGGTCCTCAGTCAAGTCTCACCGGTGCCTGGGACACCACAAGGTGTGTGCTTTCTACTACATACAGTACAGTACATGTACATACTGTACATACTGTATGTACAAGCCTACTTCATGTATGTAGTATGTGTAATCTGTTTTACAGTACGTTTTTATTTCTTATTTGTCATAGGCTGTGATATGTATGTACATGAGTTCACTACATATGTACATATTTTTCAGTCTATTCAAATGTAATTTTTTTATTACTGCATTTACTATATGTGTACTGTAAGATATAACCTGCTATCTATAAATTATGTGTCTACATACGTACACATACTACAGGTTAACCTGCATACATATATGTACTGTGCATGTGTTCAGATGTGACAATCCCATCTGTACTAGTTTTGACCATCTAGTACTCATCTACATATGTCTGTGTAGTCAATGGAAAGATGGAATCTTATATTCAGTTTTGGAAGAAATATTGCTACGACTGGTATCGAAGAAGGAGTCCCCAGAAGAGCCTCAGTGGCTCATAATCGATGGTCCATGTTCAACCCAGGACCTGCTGAGGATCATTCATCCGGATGGTTTGCTGAGGGTACCCAATAAGAAGGTGATAAAACTCCCCACTGAGCTGAAAATCATTGTGGAGTCCTCTAATCCAACCGAGTCCAGTGTCCCTGTGATACTGATGTCCTCTGTGGATATCGGGTGGGAAGCCATGCTCAAGGTGGAAATGAAGAGGGCAAAAGTGGGGAAGTTGATGCAAGGCATTCTGAGAAAAGCTGTTTCTGAAGTGATTGACTTTCTGAATGCAGCCTGCACCAGTCCAGAGCAGCTTGCAGTACTGACGTTTAAACTGTTTCAGGTACACATATACAGTACATGAATACTTACATACAGAATGCATGTGTTAATGTACATACTTACGTATGTACTTGCATAATGTGCATGTATGTGTTTGCATACTTGTTTGTGTCACTGTTTGTATGTATATACAGAAAGCATGTGGTAATGTACACATGTACGTGTACGTACATGCACAATGTGTATGCATGTGTCTGTACACATTTTTTGTGTTGTTTGCAATACATGACGGAAAATCTGTGATAAATGTGTAACTACCTTCATCCAGGGTCTGATGGTGAGGAGTAAGCTAACCTCAACTACATATTCGAGATTGGCTGCTCTATATGCTGTGGCTTGGGTGGCAAAGTACTTCATCTCCTCCAGTGACTACCTATCAGAGGAGTGGGATCTGTTTCTACAGAAGCAGTTAGATGATATTGGTACACCACTGTCCGAAGACCTTGCCTTCTACGAATGTGGTTTGGATTACGAAAAGCATGCTCTGGTTCAATGGAAGTATGCTCCAAACTCCAGCTCTGATCCTGCCAGCAGGTTCATACACACTCCCGTGACTCAGGTGGGATTCTTGAACATACAAATGTACAGTAGTTGCATGTTGTAGTATAGTAAGATGTACGTACTTTAGCATTGCATATGTATGCACACATAATCAAGTACCAATAACAGGTGTAATAAGAACCTACATGCATACGTATGTCTATCCTTCACAGGCATACAACGACATCCTTGCTGTTGCCATTGATCAGTGTATCCCAGTTCTACTCAGAGGCGAGTTGGGATCGGGAAAGACCAGCTTTGTCCTGGGTCACCTGCAGACCTACTCCTCTTCTCCTGTTGGAGATGTGAAGTCGATCATTATCAACTTGAATGAGTTGTCTACTCCAAGCAGTTTGGTGAACAGGCTACTTCAGCACATGACATGGAGGGCTGGTCACACATATGTTCCTAGCGGAGCCAAGAAGCTTATTTGCTTACTTGATGATGCTTATAAGGTTAGTTAGTAATGTGTATCTATTGGTTCTCCTTGTTACCATGGGAATTATGTCCTTCTACTATACATATGCTATTGTAGTGTAGACACAGCTAGTGTTGTGTAAACCAATCTACAGCTGATGGCTTTGTGGTGTAGCCAATGTAGTAACTACTTGTATGAACAGAAAATTACTATTGAAACTTGAACCCATCAGTGCTTCTCTGTGTGTGTGTGTGTGTGTGCGTGCATGTGTGCATGCGTGTGTAAATAATGTTTTTTGAATCATAGTGTCTGTATTACGGATGTACATACATACATTGATAGGTGTTAAAGTCTCCAGATGGTCAAGGTATCCTTGAGATTCTGAGGCAGCACGTCATGGAAGGAGGATTCCATCATCCGGACAATCACCAGTGGTATTGTGTGTCCGATGTCAGCTACATTGTCATCAGTGACAGAAAGTGGGAGTTGGACCCGAGGTTGCTTCGTCGTTTTCTAGTCTTGGATTGGACTGGCTACAGGTGAGGCAATACATGCACAATCATATGTACATATGTACGTATGTATATACTATATATCATATGTATATCATGTATACAGTACTTTATAAACAGTGTCTCATTAAGTACAATACATACATAGTTTTGCCCTGCCTACTAAGCTGTTGGGCTATGAGCCATACATATGTCCAGTATTATGAGACTGTTACAGTATACTGTAGTTCTACGTATATAATACTGTATATACATATATGCAGTTACGTACTATAATTATATTTATACATTATCTACACTTTCCATAATATGTATGTACAGAAGTGGCAAATAAAGTGTGTACAGTATGTGTATTATGGATTATGCTTGTGTTTACAGAATTAAGTTCTCTTCCTTTCTTACAGTGGCAGTGACATGCAATACATATTCACACAGGCAATGAGTGAAGTGACTGTTGATCTTGCACCCACACTAACCTCAACTGATGTTGTACAGAAAATAGTGGATGTGTCCCTGGACCTTCACAAACAAGTTCAACACATTTTCCAAGGCAAATCTCACTCCAGTGCTCTGTTCAGCTTCTGTGATTTGGCTCGTATGTTTCAACGCATTCGAGTTTCCCTGGAGAGTGTGCATACCTTGGAGGACCTCCTGTTGCTCTGGCAACACGAGTCGTATTGGACATATGCTGCAAAGCTCTCAACTGATGCTGATGTAGCCAGATACCTGGACACATTTGGAATGGCAGTGAAGAAACAATTCAGCAATATTCCTATGGTGAGCAGTGAAGTCTCTCCCTTTTGGTAAGTATTGCTAAAAATGTTGTTTGACATTCCTCCCTATAGACTGAGTTCTTGTATGGGCACAAGCATTGTGTATTGTCTCCGCCTGCTTTCTCAACTCAACCGTCTCTTGTACAGCTGAACCCCAACACCCATGATATGGTTAGCAAGCATGTATGCATGCATTCAGTAACTCATTTCTGTACATAACTACATACATGCATATGAATGTCCAGATACAAGTACTGTATCATTTACACTGTGAACATTAGTTTTGTCATCGGAAACTGTGTCTGTTGGTAAATCTGTGACTTAATGCAAAGTAAGCAGTTGTATGTAGTGATCTTAGTACATAGTTCACACTACACACATTTACATATACAAGAGTAGCTATGAAGGCAGGTCAGGAGAATTTAGGGTGATTTCAGTGTACTACTCTGTTTGAAGGTAATGTTTTATTTTACAGCTTGTGAAGTACCTTGCTGATCACATGTCCGAGGTGCAGAAGACAACTCCCATTCCTACTGTCATCTTCTGTACACAAATGGTAGAAGAAATATGTCACCTGGTGAATGTGCTAAACAGTGATTATTCCACTTCTCATGTTCTGTTGTTTGGCCACTCCAACCCTGAGCCCATGCTGTCTGTGGTGGCTCACATCAACCAGTTGAAGGTCGTGAGGCTGTCCAATCTACCGGAGACAGAATCCAGGCTGTCTGGTGACTCGGGTGCCACCACTGGACTGAGTTACGATGTACAGAGATTCAGACGTGATATCATTAGTCTGTGTAATCTCACAGGAGCCAAGGTAATTGAATGCATATGTCTGTCTGTGATCTAACATGTATGTCCCCCCTTAACTTCACTTGACTGCTTGCTCAATATGCAATTTGGTAATTGCTCATACGTACCAGTACCTTGATATTCTCTTAAAATGTAACATTATTTAATCTACAGTGCATTTGTTTTGTACATATGTATCATGGTACGTACCATGTACGTACATGTGTACAGTACATATTATGCACTTGTGTATATGCATTGTGAAACATTGTAATTATTTCACAGCTATGCATAGTTACAGACCATTGTTGTGTCTAATGGGTTATCAAGGTCAGTACTACATGTAGGTGGTAGTATAGTGGGGCTTCATTGAGGTTGAATAACATATGTAAGGATCTATGCTTGTGAGTATTGCACTCACTCTTACTTCCATCCTGACAGTTGTCACACTCTACAACCTTTCATTGACATCTTCTCAGGGTGAGCGGCTTCTTCTGTACATTTCAAGTGAAGACATTCACGATACCTCCAGTTTTCTGGTGTACCTGGAGGAGCTCATAAACAACTGCTCCATCGCGCACTTATTCACAGAAGAAGAGAAGTCACATGCAATCAATCTGATCAGAGGCAATGTGAAGCAAGCTGGTATGGAGTTCAGTGTTGAGGTGGCATGGAAGTTCTTTATAAGGTCTGTTTATGACCAGGACATCTGTGTGTGCTTATGTACAGTATGAGGATGTCTTTGTAGTAACTACTGGTATTACTATAATACTCTCTGTAGACTGAGATATTGTGCAGGTATTTCACATGTACATATGTGTGAATGTGTGTGTTTGTATGTATGTAAATACATACGTACAAACACACACATTCACACTTATGTACATGCATACATACATACGTATATGTATGTAAGTTTCAGCCTATTAAATGTTTACCATTTATTGAGTAGCTACACATAATACAGTACTTCATTACAGAACTGTTTTGAACATAATGTAACCTTTCAGTCATTATATGTACATAAGTATGACTGTTCAATAAGATTACATCTCAATCAAAAAATACTTACAACTCGTTATTCATTATGTTGTGAGATTTGCATACAGACATATCTACTGTACATACGTATGTATATACACACTGTATAATGTGACTGTGTAGTCTGTACTGTAAGTTGCCAGTGTACTATATTGTGCATGACCATATTTGCAGACACAGTAGTGAGGATTTCTTTGCTTATTATTTATTAGCAATATTAAGAAAAATTTGAGAATTGTCCTATCGGCCACCAATAGTCCACCTCATCTTTTATCTCGGATTGCTGGAAACCATCCCTCGTTGTTGAGAATTGTCAATTTGATTTCACATCGTCCTTGGACCCAAAGCGATCTCCTGGAAGTAGCAGAGTTACATTTGAAAAGTAAGCACATCAAATGCAATGTACTACAGCGGTGTTGACTTGTTTCTGTAGAATATTGAATGGTACATCTTACCTTGTCACTGTATGTACATAGATTCCAATTTGAATCTGACTTCAAAAGAGAAAAAGCAACTCAGTCACATGCTGTCTTCAATGCACCTGTCTCTGCTGGACCAGCCAGCCCAACTTCCGGGTGTCAATAACTGGTCATACAAATACTTTGTTGAGAGGTACATACGCATATACACATACGTATTTATTGTATGTACATGTGTACATATTGTCACAATGTGCACAAGCAACTTGTTTCCTTATAGTGTACTGTATTAAGCATTTACTTCTAAACATGTTCACATGCCTAACTCCCACGTATCTACAAGGTATTCGAGTGAGCTGGAAGTCTCCTGTGAGGAGAATTCCAAGCAGACACTAAAGTTCTCGGAGGCTATCTCATGTATTGAGGATGCTGAGGAAGAATTGGATTCCTTGAAGAAAACACTGGAGCAAGAAACTGAACAATTGGAGGAAAAGAAATATGTACGTACATAGGTGTATTACAGCCATAGTTAATATTTTCACTTTTTACATTCTCAATCTAATTTCTTAATCAGGCTTGCATTAAACTTTTGGGCCAAACTGGACAAGACACGGCTATTGCGGGCGAACATGAGAAGTTTCTTTCTCGATTGAAAGAACGAATTCATCACCTCGAGAAGGTATTGTGGGATCATCTGTTTAACACAGTTCAACCTGCTTGGTAAAGTACCCAAATTCTACAGTATGTACATCAATCTGTTGATACATGCACTATACTAGTCCCTAGCTTGTATACACTATGTCTACCAGTACTGACAGTAAGTACATACCTCTGATAAGAAGTACAGTTATGGTAGTCTCACATATATAGCCCAGACCAGCTTCTCTCCTCCATTTTTATAATTATGACATAATGCAATCGGCAAAAAGGGGTCTGGTCAACAGCCCATACCGATTTCAATTCAGCCCCACATTTCCTCTTATCCCCTTCTTACTGACCGCATGACGTCATAATTATAAAAATGGAGGCAAGAAGGGGGTCTAGGCTACGCAAGACTGCCGTTATGGTGTGCCCTTCAAGGTACATACTCACTATGCAAGTTGCACTATATACAGCTGAGGAATTTGTGTACACTTTCTATCAGATCCCATTGTAACAATGTGTGTTTTATTGTTACGTACTACATGTACATAGGTGCTTCCTGAGTACTACCATGCCTATGAAGTGTCTGTTGGGAAAGTAGCTCAGCTAACATCTGATACAAAGAAGCTAGTTGAAAATATGGATAAACAATGTCTGACAGAGTTAAGAGGCCAACATTCTCCGTCAAAGGAGGTTGAGATGCTACTATCTGCTGTAATCATTGTAGGTGAGTGTACGTGTGTCCTTACGGTACCATGCTTGTCAGCAAAATAATTGCAATGTAAACAGTATGTACCTAAGCTATGTACGTGCTATCATAATTTTTTACCTCTTAACAGTGAAATCTCCTAATGCCGATTTGACTTGGACCAAAGGGGCCAAAAGGTTGATGGCAAATATTGAGAGGTTCCTAGAAATGCTGAGCAGTTTTGATGAAATAGGCACACCGTCTGATGTCTTGTTGTCAAATCTTGAGCCCTACCTCCACCAGCCAGCCTTGGAGCTGTCATTCCACGAAGAAGAGGCCGACCTGAGCTCAGTACTGGATATCTGCCAGTGGATCAACAATGTGATTAGGTGTGTCATTGATGTATGCACAAGTCCGCTTGCAGTTTTATTCACACCTTTTGGAGCTACTCACAGGGTGTACATACGTATGTATGTACAGTATATACATATATGAATAGAGTGGATGTACTGTGTGGCCTAAATGTTGTCTGTACATATACAGCACCTTCCATGTACACTAATATACTGTATTACATACGTACATACCTCTGCGTGCTGTATACTGTTTGTAGTTACCATCAAATGCTTGAAACTAAAGTTAAGCCTCTCAAGAACAAGCTTGATAGCATGAACCAATTCATGGAGGATTTGAAGAAGAAGCTTGTTTCCTGGAATGATAAAATGCTGGTGCGTACACAAGTACTGAATGTGCATATGTCCATGCATCTCCAACTCATTTAAGAAAAGAGAGATTTTTTATAGCATGAGTTCATTTTGTAGGTATGTATGGTGGAACTTCCATAATCTGACATCCTCAATAGTCCAGCCACATTAAGAGACCCTCATCATTGTAATCTATACTGTGAAGCCTTTGTAATCCGATAATCTTTATTTAGCAGCATAATATTTGTTCTTCCAGAGAGAGTTACTTCATCGAGATTCCCATTCACTGTATCCAGTTTGAAGCAAATACCAATTCTAATACCCTCAGCAGCTACCTTGTTTTTGTGGTCATTAATCACACTTTTATGCAAACTCTTGGAAACATGACATAAATGGTATAATCACGTTTACAGGCATACAACGAAAGATTGAATGGAATGAGAATCTCCTTTGAGGAGTTATCAGTTGACAAGTGTTTGTATGAAGAACACGTACAGGCAATCAAGAAACAGCTAACGGACATTACCACTTTTGTTCAGGTATATACAGACGCAGTAATTTGAAGTCATGCATTTGGAACCTCTGAACTACCTTCAGTACATATGTGCATACTCAAGCATAGTGTGTAACACTGTGTGAGTGTACTGTATGTACATAGATTATATGACAGTGAACACACAAACGTATGTATGTGTGTTCCAGTGTGTGTTACACATGAACTGTATTGTAGATACTTTACCTTTGTATATTCTCCACTTCATAGTTGTTTAGTGATCTCAAAGGAATATGGACCACTGAGATACAAGAAAATCGAGATGCACATTCTCTTCATTTTGGTAGTCTTGCCTTTGTTGTTGGCTATGTGGTCTATTTGGCCAAAGTCCCACCGTACACCAGGGATATGTGTCTGCAGCACCTCTGGCCTCAATGCCTCAGGTCATGTGGTGTGCACCTGACTTGGCCCAAGATTGCCATCAATGGCATCAACTTCCTCAGTAGTCCACCTGCAGCCTCTCCCAACAGTCAACACCAGCTGAACGAGGGAGATGAAGAGGAAGCATTGCCTTGCATGGAATCGACCGTTGACAGAATGTATCTATCAATGGCTACTCACTTGATGGAGGTGTCTGAAGTGCTCCTTTTACTTGAAGAAGGTTGGACTGGAAGAGAAATCCTCGACTACCTGGTGATAAGCACTTCGTGGAGACAGTCAGTCATGATAATTGATCCTGAAGAGGTTGCCCTGAAATGGATGACAAGACTTCACGGTACCGAGATGATCTCCATGGATGCGAGGCAGGTGGACCGTGAATTCCTTCATTCCCTTGAAGTTGCGCTGACAACCGGACAGCCAACTCACATCCATCACATAGGTCCTGAAATTGATCCTGTCCTCATGGCTATAGTAGAATTTTCAGAAATTGCCAGTGGTAATGCAGGTAAGAATGTCCAAATCTTCCCCTTGTTATTTTTCAGTGAAGATTATTCTTGTCATCCATGCTTATCTATGTTAACTTCCATCATCCTTGGTTTATTTTACCTACGTACATATATTCATGTGTACTGTATTTCCCTGTGTTCACCTAAACTGCAGTTAACATGGAAGTACTTTTGCGTTCACCTGACTTAATTAACCTATAGTCCTGTGTACTTGTTGGTTGCTATTGTCACATTGTCTATTTCACCTCATGGAACTTTCAAGTCAAAACAAATCTTACCTCCTCCGTTTCACATTGAATCACTTGTGTGAGCATGTACATATTCACTGTACATGTATTCTCCTACGTATGTTGATGTACTGCTGTGGCTTCCTGTGGGAATGTATTGAATGTCAAACAGATCCATGTAAACAATCTCAACAAGTCCTGTTACATCCCATATCATCAGTACAAACACCGTGTACCTATCATGAAGGAAATTCAATACTTTGGTTCAACAATAATATTATTGTCTATCCCCCCTACATTGAGTTTTCAAGTAAAAGATTAACATTGTCTCCGTGTTTGTTCACCTTGATTCACCTGTATTAATCTGCTTTTCAGTGTTTTGTCAGTGTACCTATGCCTATCTTCCTTCACCTGTACCTACTGTATGTTAACCCATGTTGACTTAATCTTAGTTTACTTGTAGTTATTAGTATTCTACCCTGTATATTTGACTAGGTTCACAGGTTTCACCTATTTTGTTGAGCTATGTTCAGCTGTTTCAATGTTAAACTGGACCTGTATCCACTGATATTCACATGTGTTCACCTTTGTTTACTTGCTAATTTCGATCTGCGTAGGCTATGTTCACCAATACCAATCATCACCTATGTATGTGCATTTGTTTTTACGTATATTTAAATATATCACAGTACAGGTATGACATGCACACAGATACTGAAATAACATTGTCTTTTGTTTTTTCCATATTTGCAAGGCGTGTATATCCACTTCTGTGGTAAGCGGGTTTCAGTTCACTCCAAATTTCAGCTTTACCTCTCCACCTCAATGCCTGTGGACAAGCTTGATACAAAGTTGATATCATCTGCCACTGTTTTAGACCTTTCATTGTACAAGAATGAAATGGTTCAATACCTCGCCTCCAACAAGTTTAGTGATGGGAGTACGCAGACAACTGAACCTGTGGAGACCAAGACATTGTTGGAAAGGTACTTCCAGAATATGGGTAATGTTATGGAACTCCTCAAAACGTCAGAGCAGAGTCGATACTGTGGTGAAAGTGTTCTATCCAGTTTAGAGGAGCAAATTCACGAGTTGAAGGAGGTGTGCTTAGTGTGTTTGTGTACACATGTAAATGTGACCTTTCACCTGGCTTCACATCTCTCTCACAATCACAGAATCGAAGAGACATGTCAGCACTCAATACCATCTCAAACACACCAAACATCTTGTCAATGGACCACTTTCATAGGCAAGCATTACTTCTGTATTTGTTCACCACTCTCCTTGCTACAACAAACAGCCAGGGTGGGATCGCTCTTCATGAGTGGAACAGACTTTTCAGTCATCATATGGATAGACAGGATGATGAAAGTGATCGCAAATTGAAGGATTTGTTTGAAGGTGTTTTGGCTTTGGGTACACGGTGAGTCAAGCCACCATCGTACGTATGTGAAGTACATTATGTACGCCTACTGTATATGTATACATGTGTACGTATGTATTTATTCATGTACTGCACTTTTTTGATGCAGGGTATTCGATGCCACTCAATGGAATATCCTCTTTGCTGGGTGTACCTTTTTGTGCTCAAACTGTTACACATCTGAGACCCTTCTCCATCAGCCTTTGTTGCCGTTGCTGACCTTGCCTGAAATTCCTCTTGGAAGTGATGACCAGCACCTTCGTTTTCCACCGCTACTGTCACTGTTGAAGGATTTAGTCTCAAAAGAACCATCCAAGCCAATTTTAGTGATCCACGAAGAAGGATCATTCTTTTCAGACATTGTCAGGTGTTATGTGGAATCAGCTCTGGAGTCAACCTGCAAGGTTCATGTTGTATGCATGTATTGAGTGTTGTATGTATTTATGTACGTATGTATGTATTAAGCGTTATGCATATAACTATGCATACGTACTGTACATGTGGACTGTAGTATGTTTGTGCCCACTATGCCACGGATGTGTTTATGTTTTGCTAGGAAAAGGAGTTCACAATATGTAAACTTGATTTATCACTTCCACAAGTGGATAGTGATTTGGAGTCTCTCTCAGTGGCACACTGTGTGTTCATGGACGTTGGGCAGACATGTGACCAGGACCTCGCCTCCCTACTTGGCAAGATAAAAAGGATAACCAAACAAGGTTTGTTGATCTATCTCCTGTTTATATCCCTTCATACATCCAATAGTCTCAGGTGAGGGTTTAACTCCTGTTGGAATGCAATATTTACACTTCACACATGAATGAATACAATATGGACCAAATATCCCACCAGGTGCCTTCACATGTGATACAATAGTTATGTGCATTAAATGGTATACGTACGTACATACAAACAATTTTTGGAGATACGATTGTATTATATGTGCTATTAATTTTTATTACCAGCATTGATCTAACTTTTGTAATCCTACGTATTTAAACTTATACTTTTGCAGGATGTGTTATTTTCATGTTGTGTGAATCCCGTGAGCTATCCCAGTCTGTTATTTACAATTGTGAGATAGTGCGGCTTGGTAACCTCAGATTGTCAGAAACCCTCAATCTACATCCCGGAGATTCTGAAAGAGTTTTAGCAATCGAATCGCCCCTGGAGATCATGAGGGTGCTGCTGTCTCTGAGCTGCTTAGTCCTGGATTCAACTTCAAGGAACCAGACATGCTCAAGGCTTGTATTCAATGTGTGTGCAGTGCATGCACATGCTACTTTTCTGGCATACAACAGGCAGGATGAGAGTTGCTCACCACCACTGGTGACTCAATTTTTACATTGTTTGAGACAGATCAAGTATTACAGCAACAGAAGTGAAGTGTCCGATAAAGACATCAGAATAATTGCTGAGCATGTGCAAGAAGTAAGACCTGTACCCCTGGAATGAATGTACTTGCCCCTTTTCACTGTTTCATATTATCCTTTCCAAACAAGGTGTACTCCTTGTGTGCCGGCGGTGTGGAAGGCATTGATGTGTTTGCCTATATCTCCTCACTGGAATCAGTTCAAGTTGGCAATCACTCGGTGACTGCATCTGGTGATGGTGCTTTGATGTTGCCTCCTACTGCCTGTTCACGTAAACTGGGAGATGCGTATCAAAGGTTTGTGTGTGTGTGTCTTTACCCTTGCATACGTACATATGTACTCTATACACTCACAGTATATGACACATGTACCTATGTACATATTAGCGTGGCTCCATGCTACATGTCTATACCATTCAATCTCATTACACAAATGATGATGGATATTAGACGTATAATTATGTGCATACATACGTGCATATTATAGTACATTCCTCCTATGTACCTATGTATAGTATTAGCTTGCACACTGTGTGGCAGTATTATACAATACGTATACAGTTTCACATGCCTTACAGTAATGACCCTTGTTTTTTTATTACTCGCTAGCATATCGCTTGCAAGTGTGAAGGGCACCCTAGAGAACATTCTACCTGTAGTGTTACAAATGTTAAGAGACTGATACTATCTAGTTGTAGAACATATGATGTAGTATGTAACTAAAAACACTGTGTTACAAGCATACAAGACCATTACTCGTTATGTACGTGCATGGTAAAGGAAATGTTTTTACTTTAAAATTTGATATTTCACATAAAAAATCAGAATATTATCTGTTAGACTCCATAAATGTAATATCAATCAGGGTGTAGATTAATTCTTGGGAATGTAATCTGCATGCATGTGGTAGTCGGACTGGCCATTAGAGCTTGTAAATTGCTAGCTATGGGGCTAGCACTCTTAAAGCTGTGAGCTGGTGGTCAGGTACTCCCAGACTGTTTGCACCCTCAGTGAAGTCTGCAGGACCCAACAGGACGATGCTGGGTGATGTCATGCATAATACGTGCATGTGTGCAGGATGTTGAAGCTAAAGATGGCCGATGCAATTCCAGTCCCTTGAGATCTCTATATAATTTTATATTATATGATAATATGAAATATATAATATAATAATATTATACAAAATTAACCACAACCATGGAGCTATAGATAGAGGACAATATAATATATATTATAATATTATATTATGGGCTTCAAGATTATTATGATGAACTATGTCATTATAATAAAATAAATATAAATATAAAAATATATAATACTGAAGCAGTGGTGTAATATGCAGTGCACGTGCACGTGGGCATTACCATGCACCTGTATAATATTATGCTATATTATACATTATACACATTATTATACGTATGTTATAATACACTGTCTGTACCGTATTATTAATAATTATTAGTACTTCAAAGATGTTTTAATGCACAATACATTCAGAGGTTAATAAAAGCTAACAGTCTCTAACAATGATACATTTGATCGTGCGGAGTGCATCTTCCCTTTCGGGACACTGCGTAAACACAATTCTTTCAAGAATTTGTTTTGCCCGAATCCAATGGAAATAGCATCACATACACCCGGGTTATTCCGAACATCAACAAGGACCTTCAATACTTTCATCTCTACAGAATTCTTTTTCATCTCCTCCAACTCATCTTCAGTTAGCACTTTACTCTGTCAGTGACAAAGATCAAATGCAATACTATTATAATAAATGAGCTGGCCTGAAAGGTTGATTATACATTCTGCACACAGTGCGTATGTATGCATACAAGTTGTCCCAAAATTAACATAAGGACCAAAATTTAATAAGAGTGAAGTTGAAAAATGTTGGGATTTGGAAAACTCCTCATTCTGGACAGATACAACTGCTCATTTAGTCTAGTACACACTACAGTACTACTAAAAGTAGTTGACAACATTGCCAAATGATCTATAAGGTGTGCTGTTTGTCACATGATTATCACATGCACATACTATGCTGTAAAGATAAATTTAATTCACCTTGAGAGAGAAAATATATACTGAACTATAATAGATGACTTGTGCATACATAAATACATACATAACTATTTTGAAAATTAAATGAATTATAAATTGAGTGGTTTTAACTGATCAGCATATTGTGTAACACCATCAATGCAACACAAGACAAATCACATATACACAGTACTGTACACACAGTACAATAGCCTTGTCGTCACATATTGTATGTAGTCAACATATTATGTACATACCCAAACAAAAGGAAATGTGATCTGGAGTTCTTCTAGTGGCACCTTCCTGGTAGCAAGTGATCTCATAAGGGGCAGAGGTGATATGTCCCTCATTCTAACTCGTCGTAACTTTACGTTTACAGCACATGTGGTGGCCAATGCTTCTGCTACACCACACTTGGCACCATCATGGCTAACAGACCTGGTAGGTCCCACGTGCCTAACACTTCCTACACAATTGAGGAGTCAGACCACAAACAGTAAAAACATAGTCATGGCCCAGTAACTTCGCATGACATCCAATCAACTCACTCAAGATTTGAAGGTCTTCAATTGAAGTACTATCTGCTACAGCATGGAGTACTTGAATCTTGTAATCTGATTGGCCAAGTAAGTTCAATTTCTTCAAAGTGGTATTTCCCGCCACTGAGCGGACCAGCTCTGACTTACTGCACTCACTGTTAATGTCCTATCATTGACGAGAGGATTACTGAATCCACGAAAGTGCAATACATCGTAATTAACTTACCGTTACATTCCCCCACACTTCAAGTGATAACGTGCTGATGGTAGTGCTACTAAAAATGGCTGACAATGCTGACAGCGTCGTCGTTTCCATCACAGAGAGGTGCATGTCCTCCGCTGATGACACTCTGATGAGACTACCAGCATCTAAATGTACACAATAAACAAAACCATCGTTATTATGTATACATCAATATACAATCCGGCCATGAAATACAAGTACATACACATAGAACATTGAATACAATGTATGTTGTGTATCATAAGTCACAAACACAATTGAGTACACATGTATAACAGTACACTGTATGATAGACAACGTAAACATATACTAAACATACTTCTCACTAAGTATTCGCAAACAATTCATTGACATATTGTCTCACCTGACAATGACAAGTGATCTGTACGTAGCATTAGAGATTGCATTCGACAATTTGCTTTCAAAATGGTAAAAACATGAGGCAAAGAAGAGGGAGAAAGTGTGTGCGAGAATCTCATTCTCCTAAGGTGAGTGCAATTGCTTAAACACTGAGCAATAGCAAGGGTATCATGTGGAGCGAGGTGGAGATTCAACATAAGGGATGGGTTGAGTTGTTGTGCAATTCTCTTTGTTAAAGAGACGTTCTGAGATTCGTAAAGAGAATGAAAAAGGTAGAGAAGGTAGGGATGGTCATTGTCACACAATGATGGGGTGGACGAAGATTTCGAGGAAAACAGATTACGTAGAGTATCGAGAAAAGAAGGATCATAGTCAGGTTGGTACAGAAATCTGGACACTTCTCGCGAGGAAAGGCCTGTTAGACCAGCATAGAAACGAATAACCATGGCAAATTTGGGGTTGGGAATGCTCTGTTTCAAAACGTTCAGCTGCTGCTTTTTTGGAAGATGGGAGATGTGATAGGCGGTGAAGAATTCTTGATTGGTTGTGTGGGAAAAGTTGAAACTGTTTCTAATTCCAAACCCAACTGTTGTCGAGTGTTGATGCAGGAGACCTTTAAACAGGGACTCTTCAATGGGTGCTTCTGGTTTGAGGATTGAGAAAGCTCTTCTGATGTCATCTTCTTCAAACACAAAGGTGGGCGGAGTTTTCTTCATACCCTGATATGCTAACTCACCAAGAGATGCCAATAATTTCTTCACGTCGTCTGATAAAGAACTGAGAAGTGAGTCCACTTGAAAGGGGATGCCGTTCTTCTTACATTCCCTTGTGATCACATTACTGATAAATTGCTTGTAGCAGAGGGTCATTGTGGGAGGGAATTTACGACCTGCATAAATGGTACAGAAGATGAAAAGATTCATTGGAATGTAGGCACCTCCAATGAGGTCGGGACGGGAACGCAGCTCATCCAGCATCTTCTGTCCTTTCTCAGGTTCGTCTCTGAAGAATTCACAGACGTAGCTTTCAGTTGACTCCAGGGTAAAGCCATGGATCTCATAAAACACAGTACTGTGTTCTTGGAGGAATGGGAGGCTTCCGGGACGGCCAGTTACTATTACGTCAGCTTGAGGAAGAACATGTCCTCGAAGAATTTCCTGGAATATGATTCCACCTTGAGCGGAGAGCAGTTCAATAACTTCATCTGCTCCATCGAAGATGATGAGAATCTCTTTTTCCTTGCTGTTGATGAGACACTGGGTCAATTCAGACAGGTCGAGTTTCGTGTCTCCCGAGGCGTAGTACGACAGCAACTCCCTGAGGTCCTTGGCACTGATCACAGTCTTCTCCCGAAGGGGGAAATACAACACTAAGGTGTAGTTGCTCTCCACTTCCTCCATTGCTAGTGCTCTGCAGATATGCTTCAGAAGGGTCGTCTTGCCAACCCCTGCCTGCCCGTAGATGACCCTCATGTTGTCCCCTTCTTTGCAAAGAAGCTGAGAGACATCCATGTAGCCATCAACTTTCCTGCTCTCTCTTCCGTAGTCTCTGTATTCTTGAAGTAGAACAGATGGATCATTTGCCTCTTCTCGATCTTGAGACCTCGGAATATCTGACGAGCCTCGGAGTACAGCTAGCTGAATATACTTCATTTTTTTCCCTCCTTCCCCCACCTTGAACCTTTTATATCTCTGGTAAGCGTGAACCTTCAGTTTCTGGATTGGACAGTCTTCAAGAGGATTCTAGTACATGAATAATATACATATTTTGCTAAATATAATACAACATGTTCAAAATTGTACATATAAAGTGTACAAATTATGTACATACACATGTATCTATGCATATACCTAAATATATTATAATACAAATTATGGAAAGGTATCCACTGTACATAGAGTACACAATTGGCATAGGAATGCAGTGTGATGATGTGGCACACCAGACCTACACTAACAGCATGATGTGTTCACACAAACCGATATTGTTTCGACATTGTATATAATACTATGCACACAATGTGTGGAAGGATAGGAATGTTGTACAGTAGTTAGTAGTACAAAGCTCATACCAAAGAATAAAATATCGGGTGTATGTGTTTGTGTGTATGTGTGTGTGTGTGTGTGTGTGTGTGTGTGTGTGTGTGTGTGTGTGTGTGTGTGTGTGTGTGTGTGTGTGTGTGTGTGTGTGTGTGTGTGTGTGTGTGTGTGTGTGTGTGTGTGTGTGTGTGTGTGTGTGTGTGCGTGCATGCATGCGAGCGTGTGTGTGCTCACAGATAATACATAGACATGTCATGAACCTTAACATGCGCATCACAATCTTCAATTTCCTGTATCATAGAAGAACCTATCAGGTTCAATTCACTTATACTCTAGAATGAGAGAAACAGAAAGACAGTGGAACACCAAACCACAAATAGGAACAATTGAACAAGAACGTTTGAGGTACACTTTCTGGTCAACAGTGTACACTACAGCCTTGGCATTGTATTCCAGGTTACCATGGAGACCAATAGGTAATTCAAAAATTAAAAAAATAATCATTAATGAGACAGAAAACTAGAACTAGTTTACTTTTGTTCTTTCATAATTATTATTAATCACTAGGTCTCAGTTTAGGAGCAGCAATAAATAATTGCATGAGATACAAATTGTGTGACTATTGTAAAGGATGGGAAAAATTCTACTCTTTCCAATCGTCAGGAAAAATGAAAGACATTGAATCATTGTATAGTTGTACACCATGATATGTATGTGACATGGATAATATTATAAGACAGGCTATCAGTACATCATTCACCCTTTTTCTTTCCTCTAGTCTTTTAGCCAGTGTCATGTGACGAGGACGATGATATTTATCAGCAGTTTCCTTCAGAATATAAACAAATTTATCGAATCGAGAAGGGGAAATCCCAGCGAGAAATTCAGTAACCAAGACCCTATTGGCATCCTTCCTGGTGGTGGCTTTGTTGATCCTTTCCATGATGTCAGCAGTCACAAACCCCCTTCCAAAGAACAAATCTACAGAGGCCTTCACATCCAAGTCATCCAGTAGCTCCACAAAGTTCTCTTGAACCACACTCTCCTCGATACTGGCAACTAATGGGGAATCTGGCCCTACATGTGTGGAAAACATAAGTAGCTAGTACATAGCAGACCAATATTCTTGGAAGTGGACTAGGAACAGTGCTGTCGAAAGAAGTATCAGGTGAGGAATGGCCTTCCATGTGCTATATGCAGGGATGTTATTGCAAGCACTGACAATCATGACTATGATAGATGTGATCGTATGAGGAGAGAGTGGGAAAACGTGGAATGGCCAGAATTCGTGTATTGACCTATGTAGCTATGAGTTTTAACACTGCAAATAAGCCATTAATTGTGTCACCTCCACAATTATATATGTATCACTATGATTCTATATTCCAAGACACGTCTACGCACAGCTCTATATTACCCATATGCAAGACACTCATTCTAAGTAACCCACTATATATACCCTCTTAATTGAAACTGGTCACCACACTCATCCCCCAACTCCCCCCAAGAGAGACTTTGTACACTATTCAATCTTAATGATGTGGAGGATGAGCCTCACTTTTAATCACATGTCCAAGATTTTCACACTTGAGACACGATATGCTTGCTACAGCAAACACAACCAACTCCTGTTTTAAGCACCATCATCATCAACAGATAAATCTATTATAAATATTAACATCCGCCAATGAAAACTTGATTTGGTGTTCAGCAAAGTACATATATAATGCTATGAAACTCAGATCTGCACTGTTGTCACCTTCTCTGTAGTCGCTATTAATATAAATTTTCTATTTATCATTCAATAATTCGCCATTAATTGGAAAAAAACCTGTGGTCTACGAGCCATTTTGGCTTATAAAGACCAGTGATGGTTATCATAATATCAGACAGCCAATGTCCAACAATTGAGTCAAAAGCACATTATTGCTGAAGATGGCAACGAGCACTGGACTTAAATACCCATAATATGGCAATGTACGCGGTTTTAACGTGTTAGTCCAGGGTGCCTTGAATCGTAGCCATCAACTAACGGCTCCCCTGTATAAAATTAATAAGCTTCCCAATCCAATCCAATTAACCTGATATCGTGTAGAGTATGCACGCTAAGTTGATAGCTTTACTAACTGCCTAGCTCCCACTACAGATGAGATCCATTAACGTAAAAACACACCGAAACCTATTCTCAAACCAAAACCACAGCCAGGTAGTCTAAACCACTTCTAGACAGTATACACATGTTAACGAATCCGAAGTTGACGTACCTGTTCGACGCTTCGATCCCTCTACTTTGTCGGAATCGAGGGGAGGATATTTCTCAGCCATTGCTTCATAATATCTTGGATCCGAAAAGGCAAATACACAGGCCAACTATACGTAGCTACAATGTTGAACTGACGTGTCCACAGGAATACATCGGTATGGTACGAGTAGAATTGTACCTCCAGGTACTTCCTTCGACGACTCTTCGATACGAAAACCCTTTCTGAATGCTAGGCTTAGAAAAGGCTTATATAGGCTTTATAGCCGATTTGATGACCTCATGCGTACATAATGTACACCCCTACATATACGTATACGGCCAACCGAAAATCGTGATCACTTGCAGTTAGTCTATATATATACGTAGCTAATATTATTATTATACATGTATATATGGGAAACGGGGAATTTCGTGTTCCCCGCAACAGCACGTGATCAGTCAGGAGTCACTTTTGCAATAATTATACATAATGCATAATACATAACACATAACATTATGATCGCAAGTGAATAAACACATGACGTCTCTGCAGGAGATTATAGTCAACTACCTGGGTGAAATGGAATGATCATGAGCTCATGTAGACTTGCTCATGCATACTCATAAGTGTCCTCAGCTTGCAATTACGATTCCAATGATTATTCCACAAACAATAATATGTTATATATGCCTGGAGGCTTTGTAATGTCCACAGAAAGTAGCTTCCTTCTACTATAGATTCCAATCTAGTACAAGGAAGCTACTTTATCATAATAGACTGTATTATAATACAAAGTCACACTTGAGGTTGCAGACAGAAAAAAATAAAAATGAAGTTGACTAAGTGTTAGACTAAGTATGGGTGCACATCCATGCCTGCTCACCACTATTTCCACTTATGGACACAACACACAACATTACTACCGTGGTTTCAACCAGGTGTTGATGAGATTAGTCATGCATTCTCCACTTATGGACACAACACACAATATTACTACCGTGGTTTCAACCAGGTGTTGATGAGATTAGTCATGCATTCTCGCCTCTTGGGATCACCCACGCCAACAGTAGGTATCACTCTCTTTGGGAGGAAATGACGTACAAACATCTCCAACTCTGTTACTGAGCTGTGTTCACTATACGGAATATCTACAATGTGACAAGAATCAGTGACATTGCGTACATGTGTGAAGCACACAGAAAGGTGAACTAGCTAAATTTCAGAATAAAGTAGCTATGAAAGAAGCATTGTGATTGCATCAATAGGAGATTTGATGCCAACTGGTACTGCAATAGCCAGCATTTCTTCGACAAACTCTAGATAGTTACATATTTAACATACGTACAGAAGATACAAAAACGATACACCCATCATACAAGAACACTCACTATATATAGTTACGCTTCCATAGGACTGTGGAATCTGCCAGTTTTTACCATCACTAACTCCTCCATAAGTCCAACCTGTTGGCCGTATAGCAATCAATGAACCATAACGAGAATGCTGTCCCAGGTAACCTTTCAAATCCTACAAAACAACAAATTTCAAAACTTGACAATGAAATAGATAAAACAATATAAATGAGATGGAGATATACAGTGCAGTTTGTTCAGCAAAATCTTGGTTAGTACATACCGCTGGTAAAACAATGTACATCAATTACGTCAACCTTTACTGAGAATGAGTACCTCTGATAAGGCTAGTCATGAACAAAGTTCAGGACCTTGCTATGATGCATTATACATGAGTCATAGAGAAAAAATGGCTAATGAAGATGGACGTTGAAATGGCTACCCAATTCAATGTCCTGAATGACGTAAGGAGAAACCCTACAATAACTTGAAGGAATTCAAAAAATTGCCAAATAGAATTATTAGATATACTTTTTTGAGATACTTGCCAGCCGTCTATCGAGAGAATGAAAACTGAGTGACTTTATTTACATATTACTCACTACTTTGCCAGTTGTTAGAAACGTTACTTACCTTGTTTTGTAGCACACACTGCCCTACTGTCATCAATGTGAACAATCAGCAATTTATGTGTAAACCCATTGACAATTTCCATTCAAAGAACTAGCATCTGGACCTAAATTGTGAATTTTACATGCAAAAAGCTTGGACAACCTCAATCTGACTCCCGGTATGACGGAAACAATTAACCTCGCTAAAGCTTGGTAATGATAAGATTGGTGGGCCCTTAATTGAAGTTGGACTGAACACAGATTGAATTCTTTGCATATGAATATACTTACCTTTACATTCAATTTGTTCATTGGAACTACATGCAGTCCCGTAGTAAGGACATCAGTGGTTGTGAGTACATCTATGCTACTGTCACACAAGCAATCCAATACTTGTTTCTTCTGCTTGGAGACACCTGCCTTACATCCAATGGCTTCAGCCAATGCTACAAGGTACATAACTGATTAAATACATCACACAAACACAAATATTGAATGCAAAGAGAAAACAGTACACTGACCTAAAAATATCTTCTCTTTTCCTATAGTGTAAGATCCACACAACACAAGAGTATCCGGTTTGATAGCTATTGCCCTTTTAACCCTATCCACAACGAAGTCAATAACCTCTTCTTGTGTTGGAAATACATACTTTTGGTCACAATAAGTAGTATCCAAGTGCAATGTGTGTATGACCAGTCCCTTCAGTTGAGGCATGGACAACATACGCCGGTGTACTCGGAAGTCTCCTGGTATAAAAAATCAGTATAGAATTTCATCAGATTTGTACATATACATATACTCCTATACCCACTACTGTACAATTGTACAGTAGTGGGTATATAAGCAACTCACATACCGGTGTGCAAGATATTGGTTCCACTTGGCAGCTGAAATAGTACCATAGCTGCACCTGGGCAACTACAGTGACAAAAGATACAATATATCAATCCTTATCACAGGTGCTGCACAAGACTAACTCATAGTGCAATGAAACTGCACTGATGACTATTTCATATTTGATGTTTTAGTACCAATAAACGTTAACAAACTCCCATAGAACTCACTGATTAGCATCTAAAAACGTAACGCGAACTCCCTCGATATCGTATGTTGTGTTCAAGTCATACGAATGCACAAAACAAGGTGAAACCTTCAACTGATTCACAATAAGTGTAGCTGTTATCTACAAGGGATGGGAAACAATCAACATGTATGTATATCCAAGGTATTGAAGACCATTTCTAAAGATTAACCTTGCTACAATGGATTGAATGTGAAAATGAACGCTTCAAACCATGATAATGGTCACTGTGAAAGTGGGTCAAGAAGTAATGCCTACAGTTTGGTATGTCTCCATATGAAAAGGCATCCACAGCAAAGTTGGTACCGTACACCTTCTTATAAAAAGGACATTGTCTCTGGAAATTACCAAGGTTCTCTTGAGGTTTTCGCTTTACACCTGGGATGAATAGAATACAATCTGGTACTTAGCAATAATTGACAATCACTAATAATCAAATAACTCACTTAGCTCAGTTGTAACAAACTTGCTTTCTGCAGAGGTTTTGTAGAAGAAAAGCAAAGATGTTTGTTTCTTATTACTGTGTTTGGTATTTGTGATACAATCACTGCTAACAATGTTCCTTGAGCTGCAACTATCTGTTCTTGTAGTCTGTGTCACACATGTTGGTGATACCTCAGTAGCACTGTAATATTCTCCATATTCATCAAGGCAGACTTTCGGTGGAGAGTCTACATCAGTGAGTCCAGATGTTTTAGCTATATGTATAGAGTTTTCTGATAGCTCGTTAGCGGATTCGGATTCACACACTACACTACGAAATGTTGGAGAGGTGGAACCAGTCTTACAAGATTTGTTGGCAACTCCTGTTGATGAAGTATTGAAAGTATTTTCTGTTGTAGAACTTCGTGAATGTGACTTGAAAGAGGCTACAAATCCTGTAACAGTTGACGAGGAATTAGGATCCACGGTTTTATAATCCATCTCCATGGTGTTCAAAGAAGACATTGAACTAGTGTGAGAGTCCATTGTAACCGTGGATGATTTACAACTGCTTGGGTTATCACGAGTTTTTCTTATCTTTGAAGGGTTAACTTTATCAAATATTTGGTTACGCTTAGATTTACACTCAAAGTTACTTCCATTAAAGCGAGGGACTTTTGATACCGCCTGCCAATAGCTTGAAGATCGTTTGTCAAGTTCAAAATCCTCGAGATCGTCCTCCGCCATTTCTAACGTTCTGCTTGCACGTGTTCATCACGTGTGTAATACCTATGTTTTTGGTAATAGCATAGTAGTTATCGAGCGTCTATTATGGTAATAGTATGCATACTATAGTCACTCTGCGTAGATGCAAGCACCAATATTAATGTTGATGACGAGGTCAGATCCGATATAATAGCACCTAGATTTAGGGGGGACGGATTCCGAAGAACTTTTTCGGACATAGGGTGTGCAACCGTAATTCCTACTGTAATCCAAGTATCCAATCTGTATACAGAAAACAAGAACATGAAAAGAAAGAGCACAAAGAGAGGATTCGCAACGTCGAGATGAGAACATTTACTCCTTCAGCTACTTTTTGTGATTCAAATTGGGAGTAGTCGATTAACACAGATTACATACAAAAGGATGTCATCTCTACTCGCCGATAAGCAGGGTGACCCCTAATCACAGGTAATCAGTTTGATTCGATGCAGATTGAGCTCTTCTTTGATCAGATCATCAATCAATGCAATCCGAAGCAGTAGAACAAGAGCTCCTATCCCATTCCAATGCCCATTATCTTTGTCTCATCAGCAGTTGAAGCCAGCCTGAGAGACTGGGCAGTTCTATTACATTCATTCACTCACATGTCATCTTTTATTTCCAATATAGACATTCAATGAATCATAGTTCTTTAATGCTGATGTACGTATATATTACAGTAGTCGATTTTCATAATTATTTCTCATCCCGTGTGTGCCCCGTAGACACTCGATACCATAGACATTATAGATCGAGGAGATGATAATAGCTCGTCCTGGCATCTGCATGCTAGAGCCTGTTCCCAGAGCATGCACATGGGGTTTTATTAAGGGTAGGGGTCGCAACGTAAAAATTGATGTCATTGGATCTTGGTGAAATTTACAAGACATATGCAACTCAAGTCAGGGGCATCAGGGGGTATGCAGGATCACCCAACAGAAAAACTGGTATAGGGTCATGGCCCTCCAAAAGTTCTCTTCTACATTGCGGTATTTGACCAAACTTTAATTTGGTGTTCAAGTCAGAATTTGCAAATATCCGCGCATCGTGAACACTGCCCGGCCATTTGACCACGACATCCATGAAGCAGTACTGAAAATCACAGCATGCTTGGACATTCAAGGAAAACCTACTTTTACGGTTAATATGATCAGTTGGATTTGCATTTGGAGCTTTGATATCAATGTGAGTACAATCAATTGCTCCCAGGCACTGTGGAAAAGAAAATATTCGATTGAAGTTGCTAACTTTATGCAAAACCTCTTCTTCTGTGAAGGGCAATTTGATGTAATTTGGACCCATTACCAGTTATAGTTCTAGTTACCCTTCTTATAATGATGGAGACACTTGCACGCGATAGTCCAAATGCATTTGCAGTCTTCCTGAGTCTACCTTCGTCCGATAGATAATATAAAGTAACAGCAATCTGCCTTTCCACATCGATTGGAGAACGCATGACGGTTGTTTGCTTCTGTAAATATGGTCGCAATTACTCACAAAGTTTATAAAAATTAGCTCGGCTCACTCGAAAGTTATCCTTCCATTCCGTATCTAGAACTGTTCCATTCAAGAAATTGCTCCACCACGCTTGCGTACGTCCAGGGTTTATACAAAATCTGCGCTGTCTTCGGAGCTGGACAACTCGCACGAATTTACGAGATCGCATTGGTCCAACAGACGAAGCGTGCATCACCTGCAACAGAGCGAGTCTTCTTCTGAAGTACCAGGAGTTAGATAATACCATTAAAAGGCAGTTGAGCTGATACAAGTCGACTAAAGATAAAAGAATCGAGATCGCTATGATCGCTAGCTCCATTTTACACTTTCGCGCGTATTCAGCAACTAAACGAGTCATGTGACTAGATTGGAATGTACACGGATTTGCCATTTACACGTACCGTGAATCCGCATTAATACACTTTTTTGGTATACGGATTCAGATCAATACGGATTCGGTATTCGTTAATTTACGGTGGATTCGTGTAAACAACACCCCTAAACGGTGCGGTTTACATGCGTTTACTACTGAAACCGGATTCGTGTAAACGGAGCGTGCCTAGGTCTACCCCTAATGTACAGGTCATTAGCGTTTTCCGACAACGTGGACAACACGTGAAACTGGCATGTACCAGTATATACCGTATAGCGGAAAATTTTCGCGGGACAAAATTTTCGCGGATGGCTCCAAAAATGAAAATTCGTGGATAAAATTTTCGCGGATGCTGGCCAGAGTCACGCGACAGAACAGCGAGAACGCCTAATTCGCGGATAAAATTTTCACGGATGTTAGGCAAACCGCGAAGTCCGCGAAAATTTTGTCCCGCGAATATTTCCCGTTATACGGTACATATCAGTCACTAATGTAGTTTGGGACGACGGCCGCCTACATACCGATACCAGTACTGTGGATCTAGAGTTTACTCCTAGTTTTATATTGACTCTGTAGTACTCGGGAAGCTCCGTATTTTGCTAAACGTCTTGAAGCATAGTTAATGATACTACGGACCCAAGTGAGTCGTCCATTAAAGATTGCCATTATAGTCCATACGTATGCTCAGCTTATTATCACCATAATATTCTCAAACCCTTATCATAATCCATAGCCATGCCGTAAAACTTTCTCAACTAACCTATAGAAAGTATTGAGACCATAGACACTCTAAACTACGTAGTTTAGAGTGTCTATGTTGAGACAAATATTAGGGTCAAAATACTAGTTAAGAGTAGATTCTGCTCAGTTGAAATCATGGGGACTTTCGTTATATCAGCCATACCCCCTATATTGCAATGGGTTTAGGTACAGAGTAATCATGACCTGGATTGTATTCAGTTGTTCCAAGACGTGGAATCTAGCTGATACAAGGTACTCACTGTACAATAACTAGGTATATTATTATAATAGTATGACTACAGTCATACCAGTCATAGTCACATAGACAATAGTCATCCATCTGTTGTAGTTTGTTGCTGAAATATATCTCCTCGTATATCTTTTCTCTTGGTAATTTAATTGCACCTTGATAAAATATATTGCAGTTGATCACAAGGTGACATGTTATATTACAGACACACACATAAGCACACACACACACACACACACACACACACACACACACACACACACACACACACACACACACACACACAAACACACACACACACACACACACACACACATACACACACACACACACACACGGACACACACTACACACACGCACAAACACACGCACTACACACACACACACACACACACACACACACACACTCACACACACGGACACACACACACGCACTACACACACACACACACACACACACACACACACACACACACACACAAACACACACACACACACACACACACACACACACACACACACACACACGGACACACACGGACACACACTACACACACGCACTACACACACACACACACACACACACACACACACACACACACACACACACACACACACACGGACACACACTACACGCACGCACAAACACACACACTACACACACACACACACACACACACACACACACACACACACACACACACACACACACACATGGACACACACTACACACACACACGCACACACACACACACACACACACACACACACACACGGACACACACTACACACACACGCACACACACACACACACACTACACACGCACGCACGCACACACACACACATTGTATAATGTTAGGTGAATGTAGGCATCAGAGGCAAATGTGATCACAAACTTGTATGCATCCTCAGTCTAAACATAGACCTTACAAACTGTATTCGTTCCATAGTTTGACCTCTCTCAATTCAGTTTGTGATCTCAGTAGTACCCGGCCTATTTCTGTTTGTAAGACAGTATTCCTCCCCTCTTCTGTTGACATTGTATATATCTCTACTTCACCTCATTCTTGTCCCTCAGTCTCAGATTTAATACTGAATTCAATGACTTACGGACTGTATTCAGCTGACATTTCATTGTGCTCCATAACCTATCTTTTCACCTTCGATCCTATGGTTTCACATGGCCAGACTCAGCCTGTAAAAACATAGGAGCTAAATTTAGTATATGTCTGGCTATGTGAGACTATGTCGGATATGTACGAACATGATCTAAATGTACACATTGCGGTGTGGCATGTGGAAGTTAGCCACAATTATTTTTTTATGTCTCAATAGCCAACTCTGTCTGTGTGTTTGTATGTGGTATCTTAAAATTAAGATTACGTACATTCTTATAGCCTACAACTACTTATTCTCAATGCAGGAATGTCAACCTTGGTGGTGTTTGATTTTGACGAGACCATGATAAGAGGCAACATTGATATCGTTATCTTTGCTCTAAAGTCATCCATGTACAACCAACTCATCTATTGGGAGCAGAACACTCCAGTTTGGACCGACTTTATGGCTAGTATTTTCAAAGAAATGCACTCCAGTGGTGTTACAAGAGAAGACATTGAAAGGACAGTACGTGATGCAGAACTCTTCCCTTCTGTACTGAAAATTTGTCAATTTCTTTCTACTCAGGATAATACTGACTTGATTGTATTGTCCGATGCAAACGACCTTTTCATCAATTTGGTGCTTGAGTCAAACAACTTATCTCACATGTTTAAAAATGTGTTTTCCAATCCAGCTAAGTTCGATGACCACGGATGTGTCTGCATAAGCCACTACCACAGCCATTCATGTGATCGCTGTCCAGCCAATCTTTGTAAAGGTACTGTCCTCAAGACGTTTACTCAAGAAAAGATGTATTCACGAATTATCTACTTTGGTGATGGTCAGGGGGATGTATGTCCATGTCTTTCACTATCTGAACAAGATGTTGCTTTTGCACGTGAAGGTTACCCCCTGGCCAAGGAATTACGAAAGTGCAAGAAAGGAGGAAGGATGAAGGCATCTTTGCACATTGTTGACTTCACTACAGATACTTTGTATCAACAGTTTTCCTCAGTGTTCACTGATGCCAGTCCAGATGAACCTATATAATGAGTGAATGAAGTCTATACAACTATTTGGATCATAACCTACGTATTATTATGCTGTAATAATATTTATTTCCTATGTCATATTTATATGGCGTGTATATACACTTGTACATTAACAATGGTATTATAATAATAATATTGTCCTACGAGTGAGTATAATATGTTGTTCTTTGATTGCTATTATTAGTAGTACAACTGAGTGTACATGTATATTATATATATGATGTAGCATGCTATTATACGTACATATGTACATATATATATATATATATACAATAATTAAATATCACTGAATGCATGAGACAAAACTTATATGTATACCAAATAACACATGCATGGTTAGATGTACATATGCACTCATTTAGAAACACATGACATTGTAATAGTCATGATCATGATACGTACAGACATAATATTATTATAGATATACACTTAGGTATATTTTACAGTGATAATTAAGGAGGAAAACAAAATTGTGTAAAAAAAATTGGTTGTATTAGTTTTAGTGATTATATAATACCTAATTTATATATCAATTAGGGATGGGTATAATCTTTATTACATCAGCATACAATTGAACAAAGTCAGTGTTAGTAACATCCATCAATATGCCAGCCGGAAAATGGAGTGAAATCCAGCATAGCTGGAGTGACTTCCTCACTTTAAGAAAAATGACCAAGGTTCTATCTCTACTAGATGTGGACCAGGAAACCTACTTAATGGTTGTTTTGACTCCTTCAAATTAATCATCAAAAATTAGGCCCACCTACTTGAAACTATTCTGCAAAAAGCTATTGTGTTTTTGAAATATTACTGACACCTCATTTTACTCTATTACCTTGAGTGTCCAACCTAGCTTCAACAACTTGTAGTGGTTAGTTAGACTGTCCAAAGTACCTGTGGTGTGCATAATCATACAAGTACCTAGAAGAGCATAAGAGTTTTACGGAGCACTGCAGCATATTAGCATAACGTTGAGCATCAAATGAAAACCTGTGTGCATCATTATAATGAACGAAGAGAGAGATGAAAGTTAACGCGTGACAAACGCGTGTAATTGACACATCGCAGAACGATATAACGCTTATAATAAGGTATCTCTAATCTGTGCCATTAGGTATATCGTGCCACTCTTAAGGTATTTGTCGGCTTCTGAACCTTATAACTCTCGTCTCCGTCATATTTTTCAACAGAAAATGTCTTGAAATTAAGTCGTAAGTTGCCCTTATTTAGTCTATATAGCGTATGATTCATAGTATTCCGTAGTCACGTCACACCACCCAGTCTACATAATCCCTTCCTTTTTTCTACTACGTACAGAGGATGAAAAATTTGGTGGTGTTTGATTTCGATAGGACCATGATAAATGGCAACATTGATACCATCATCCTTGATCTGAAGTCATCCCTGCGTGACAGACTAATCGATTGGAGACAAAACACTCCAGTTTGGACCGACTTTATGGCTAGTATTTTCGAGGAAATGAATTCCAGCGGTGTTACAAGAGAAGACATTGAAAGGACAGTACGTGATGCAGAACTCTTCCCTTCTGTACTGAAAATTTGTCAATTTCTTTCTACTCAAGACAATACTGACTTGATTGTATTGTCCGATGCAAACGACCTTTTCATCAATTTGGTGCTTGAGTCAAACAACTTATCTCACATGTTTAAAAATGTGTTTTCCAATCCAGCTAAGTTCGATGACCACGGATGTGTCTGCATAAGCCACTACCACAGCCATTCATGTGATCGCTGTCCAGCCAATCTTTGTAAAGGTACTGTCCTCAAGACGTTTACTCAAGAAAAGATGTATTCACGAATTATCTACTTTGGTGATGGTCGGGGAGATGTATGTCCGTGTCTTTCACTATCTGAACAAGATGTTGCTTTTGCACGTGAAGGTTACCCCCTGGCCAAGGAATTACGAAAGTGCAAGAAAGGAGGAAGGATGAAGGCATCTTTGCACATTGTTGACTTCACTACAGATACTTTGTATCAACAGTTTTCCTCTGTGTTCACTGATACCAGTCCGGATGAAAGTAAATAAGAGAGTACATCTATAATATGGATCATAACCTATAATATCATTATACCCCATGAATTACTGTAGTGGTATTTATTCCAAATATTATTTATATTCAATTACTAAGCAATCTTTATAATAATTATATTGGGACCATGGATTGTACGTAACTTACTTATTAACCTAACATATTACTTACAAAACCAATATAAACTGATTATGATGATTTGCCTATTTTTTCAGTTCTCATGATCATGTGTATGCAGTTGAGTGACCCACCAATTAACATTTTGGTCATATTATTGTGTTCAAATTCTTCTCAAACTGGCCATGGTATTATTAGTATACAGCTGCAGTGAATACAGAGCGAAAATGTTGATACTGTATATTATTGTAAAGTCGAAGTCATGCAGTGTGCTATATAATGTGATATATATACAAGTGTACGTACATATAATGTACATTTGTTAATTGGAATACAACAGTTATTATATAATGTCCATTCTCTGATGACACTTCACAGCATCGTACTATACATAGCTATAGTGCTAGTACATTATGTGCAGAATACTAATAAAAATTAATATGGCAACTTGAAGTTATTGCTACGAAATAAAAAGGAACAAATAAAGAGTATAATAATGTATAATACTATTATTATCACATAGCACACCATAATGTTATCTCAGTTTCAGTAAACAAGTATATATATCTTTTACATATGTTTGTGTATCACTTTCTTTTTGATCGTCTCTTTGTCTGAAGAAAGAACAAAGCAATCATTGATTATTGTAGGCAGCTAAACTACAGCTATACGATGTTGCATAGTGAAGGTATATGCGTATAATATTGTGTATTGTGTACAAATATACAGAAGTAGGGATTTGACCGATTGGTGTTGAATTGTACCTAAAATAAAAAGGTACGTGTACACCAGCTGGCTAAGGTTATGAATCACTACAATGTAATGTGTACTAACCTGAACGATTGTCTTATGTTGTGAAGACTTCTTAACTGGAATCTTACTGGGTGAAGCTTCTTCAGAAATGCTCTCCATGGAACTGGAATAAAAACACAGCACACAGTAACATAACAAAATACCATGACATTTAATATGCATATGTACAGAATTAACATAATACTGTATAACAATGTCTGCATGTACAAACATCAGTAATCATAAGCTTGTAATCAGTGATACAATCTACATGCTCATTACAAGAGCATCTCAAATATATAATAAGTGACTAACTAACTAACACTTTTGCTGCAGTCAGACCACACATTAAGCAAATGAAACAACTACATTAATAAATCTGCTCTATATAAAGAACTAACTAAATACACATCAACTAACACATCAGCTTGTCTTTTCTTGGCACTTTTCCTCTGAACTTTAGATCTAAATGATATTACAAACCTCAGCATTGTATACCATACATGGTGCAATGGTAGGAACAGACCAAACACACACACACATTTATATACTGTACACAATCTAAAGTCTGTAATGACCTGTAGTAGGTGAATTTATTCAAATGTACAAATCTACATAAGAACACACAACAGGATGTGAAGTAGCAACACTATTACCATTAGAGACAGTACAACAGGGTCTAGTGACAAATGATGAACACACCTAATACACGTACGAACATAACTGACAAGAAGGACTCGATAAAAGCCACAATGTATTTATATATTATTCATAGTATTAAGGCATAATAACAGATCAACAAACCATACATTCCGTTACCTCACACTTCCTTCTTTACCACCAGCTTTCTTGCTGTGTGTAGATCGCTTACTCCTAAAAGCATAAGACAAATGGAGCAATGCATTCACTACAACTGAAGCTATTTATTTCACACACACACACACACACATACACACTTGTATGTGTGCGTGCATGCATGCATGCGTGTTTGTGTGTGTGTGTGTGTGTGTGTGTATATACATATATGGGCAAAAATGTATATTGATAATAGAAAGGGTCGTATCCCAAGTTGACAATAACATACATACCTTTTTGCATCAACTGAATGGTCAAGGTCTTCCTCATTAGATGTTACACTCATGGAGATACCTTCACTAAGTTCGCTGATGGTACTAAGCTCTTCAGCAATTGGTAAGTGTCTTTTAGGCTTCGAAGCACCTCTTGATTTAGACGGTCTTAGTAGAAACACAATATTTAAACATGTACGTACACTACTTATATAAACAATAAATACTCTGCATGTGTCAAATAATATGTATGAACATACGTATACATG